>MDKH01173134.1:0-41243 GCA_005239495.1 Nicotiana undulata
CCCTTGGATCGCAAGTGCGGACTCGCACCTGCGGAAAAAGGGTCGCACCTGCGAAAAGGCCTGGGCCTTGGGGTTCTCGCTCTTGCGGACTTTGGATCGCAGGTGCGGACTCGCACTTGCATGAAATTGGTCGCGCCTGCGATGGGCCTGGGCTCTGGGAAAGTCGTGCCTGCGGAGCCGCTCCTGCGGAAGGAAGGTCGCTCCTGCGATTTGGCCTGGGCCCTGGGGAGGTCGCGCCTGCGGAGTCTGGTCCGCGCCTGCGGAGCCGCACCTGCGAGAAGAAGGATTCTCCTGCGGTTGGAGCCGCGCCTGCGATTGATTTTCCGCTGGTGCGAGCCTCGCGCCTGCGGCTCATGGAACGCAGGTGCGGTCACACCAGAAGCAACCACACCAGCTATGAAATTGCTGGTTTTTGACCCCGATTGGGGTCATGGAGACCCCTGGGCCCACCCGAGCCCTCGACAAATTACACCAACCAATCTCAAATCATATGACGGACTCGCTCGAGCTCCCAGAACACTAAAAACATCATCCAAACTAGAAATCACTCTCCAAAACCCCTTAGTTTCAAACTTAAGATTTCAAGAAAATTCCAATTGGCTCATCAATACGCCGAATGGGTCTATACTGCTCAGAATGACCCCAAATTTTGTGGACAACTCATAAATGACTATACGGAACTATTGCCAGTTCCGGAATTCCATTCGGACCATGATATCCTGAGGTCCAATTACAGGCTGAATTCTAAATCTTATGAAATCCTGAATTCCAATTCAGGTGCCGAAATACTCCCGGGTCATCAGAAACCCGAGGCGAACATACGCTCAAGTCTGAAATCATCATCCGCAGTTGCTGGAGCTGTCAGCACTCGATTCCGAGGTCGTTTTCTCAAAATGCTGCTCGGAACCAAAATTAGCCAAATAGGCTAGCCTTCAGGAACCAAGTGTTCCTGAACTGGCCAAATCACTTCTGAATCTTGAACTACCTGCCCACACAAGTCATAAGGCACGAGTAGCCACTATGGAAAGAGTCATTTATGGTAACGGAGTCCCAACACACAAAACGACCGGCTGGGTCGTTACAAGAGTTGCCAGAGCTGTCACACCTCCTTTTTTTCGATAGTGGGATAATGGAGTATTTCCAATTAAGGTGACATTATCGAAATGGGATTATTTATTTAATTTCAGAGTCATCGCTTGGGATATTTATTATGGTGTCCCAAGTCACCAATTTGTTTTAAATCCCAAATCGAGGAAATTTGACTCTGTTTAAAGTCTGCAAACCAGAAGACCAGGTAAGGAATTTTGTTAACCTGGGAGAAGGTGGTAGACACTCTTGAATTCATTGGTTCTAGCACGATCGCTTAACTATTAATAATTGGCATAATTATCTAATTAATTATGTGTTGCATTATCGCTTTTATACCGCTTTTAATTATTTATGAAATTCTTTTGGAACAAGTCACAATGTCGTACACTTGTCATTTTGGTATATGTTGCGAATCGCGCCACATGAAATGCACCTGCGATTCAAGACATGCTTATTTTATTAGCGTTCGAAGTCATGGTCGGGTCACATGAAATGCACACCCGAATTCAAATTTACGGTTTTTGTACACATTGCGAGTCGCGCCACGTGAAACGCACCGATGATTCACAACATGTAAAATTTTATTATTGTTTGAAGTTATGGTCGGGTCATATGAAATGCACACCCGAATGAGATTTACGTATCGTGACCATGGCCAAGATAATTTATTAATCGCGCTTAAAACAAACTACGGTGTTCAAATTATTTCCTAAACTATTTTGAGATTATTGTCAGGCTTGAATATATAAAAGAAAAGCACTGTGGAGTTAAGTCTGTGAATTTATTATTCAAGATATAATAAATGAACAAATACAATTCATACTTTTATCTTCCATAAATGAGCAATTCAATTAATAACAACCTGAGTCAGAATGATCGGACTGAATTTAGAACAAGACAACAGCAGTAAAACCAAACTAATTAATGACTAATTCCATTTTTTAAAACGAAGAAAGAAAAATGATAATAATATAATAATAATAATAATAATAATAATAATAATAATAATAATAATAATAATTCTTATTACCAATCGATAATAAAAAATTAGCAGACAGATCTGAAGATTGAACACGGGGAATACAAAAACTGAACATATTCTTAGGTTCAAACATCCAAATATCTATTTATATTCAAAAGACGATTGCAAGTAAAGGTACACATACCTAACAGCCGAAAATTAAATTGAAGACAACCAACAAAGGTCTGAAATAGATGGAAAAATACTAGACTCTACCGCTTCAAAATAGAGCTTGAATTAAACCAAAATGTCGAATAATTGAGGAGCGACACCCAACAATCTAGGAAGCAACAAAATCCAGTAGAAAACAACAACAATCTCCTTTAAAGGCCAAAATTTTCGGAAGCTCTTTTCCTTTCCAAATTTTTTTTTCTGAAACATTGAACAACACAAAATGATTATATCCCTCTCGTCACTCTCTACTATATGTTACTGTGTATGCGATGATGTTCATGGGTGAGAGGCCGTGTGAGAAGAAGAAGAATAAGAAGAAGGAAAAGTGCGCCGTTTTTTTTCTTTTCTAGGTGGGGGGGGGTCTAAAATCTGATCTCTATCTAGGGTTTTGCAAAATGCCTGTTTTAAAGAAAGGGGGGGTTGGGCCAAGGGTGGATTTAAAAGCAACTTAGATTTTGGGCTTCAAATTAAGCTAGCCCAAACGAAATTAGAAGACCAAATCTACTTCTTTGCTTTTTCTTTGTTTTTCTTTTGATTTTATATTCTAACAAATTAAAACCTTACTTAAATCTAATTAGCAAAATTAATCCTATTTATCTATTAACAAATGCATGAAATATTTTATTTGATATAATTAAGGAGTAACTAATTCCTAAAAATGCAAACTAGACCTACGATGACATGAAACGAAAATGTGACAATTTTTATGATTTTTCTTATGATTTTAAAATATTAAACATGCATGAGATGTAACTAAATAAATAAAAACTCCTAAAATTCATTAAAATTATTTTTGGACTACTTTTAGGAGTTATTTCCATGCAAGGCAATAATTAGGTACTCACAACAACATTTTCCATAAAATAAAAGATTTTTGCAAAATATTTTCTAAAGATATCATAATCCGTTCCACCTACCGAACTTCATGGCGTAACCTCGTCATGATCGGGGCAAAGCCAATGTAACGATCCGACCGGTCGTTTTGTTTTCTAGGACCCTATGGTCCTAAATGAGACTTCTCGTATTTGCTTTTACTGATTTATGACTTGCGGGGACGGGTGGTTCGAGTTTTGGAGGAGTTTAGAGTAGTATAGGAACACTTAGTTCCTTAAGGTTGGCTTTTAAGGCCAAGTTTGAATTCGGTCAACATTTTTAGTAAACGACCTCAGAATCGCGATTTCAAAGTTCCGGTAGGTTTGTATGATGATTTTGGACCTAGGCGTGTGTCCGGGACGAATTTTGGATGACCGGGGGAGTTTTGGCGCCTAATAGTGAAATAAGGCTTCTTTAAGTTCAAACTTGAGGTTTGGAACGTGTTTTAGTGTTATCGAGGTCCAAACGGAATTCTGAGACTGGAATAGTTCTGCTATGTCATTTGTGACTTGCTCGCAAAATTTGGTGCCATTCCGAGTAGAATAGGTAGGTTCTGCGCGTTGAAAGCTAATTCAAGAGACTTAAAGTTCTTAAGTTTGATCCAATAGGTTTTGGGGTATGATTTTTAGATTTAGCATTGTTACGGATGTTTCAAAGGCTCGAGCAAGTCCGTATTATGATCTAGGAATTGTTGGCATATTCGGAGTTTCGGGCGCGTTCTTGGTCCAAGAGGTAGATTCGACACGAGGTGAGTCTCCTTTCTAACCTTGTAAGAGGGAATTGTCCCTATAGGTGTTCTATATGCTGTGTAATTGTTTTGGGGACTACGTGCGTACAAAGCGACGAGAGTCTGTACGTAGCGACTATTATGCTATGTCGGGTAGTTGTAGGGCTCACAAGCATATTTTATGTGACGTATATGTATCCTTAGCGTACTTTGAGTTGCTTATTATCATTGAATTAGTATGGAAATAGGGAAAGTTGCAATTGAATTCTCAGTTGATTAAACCTTGTTACAAGCATAGCCCCTACTGAGCTTATTGATAAATTCGGTATATATATATGTATATATAAGAGTCAGTACTCGAGTCGCGGGTATGATTCGCGATCGAGGAAAACTTTATGGTAATTCAGTATAAGTGTGTCAGCACTCGAGTCGCAGGTATGATTCGCGATCGAGGGAAGCTTTATGGTAATTCAGTATAAGTGTGTCAGCACTCGAGTCGCAAGTATGATTCGCGATCGAGGGAAGCTTTATGGTAATTCAGTATAAGTGTGTCAGCACTCGAGTCGCATGTATGATTCGCTATCGAGGGAAGCTTTATGGTAATTCGGTATAAATGTGTCAGCACCCGAGTCGCAGGTATGATTCGTGAGCTGGGGAAGCTTTACGACTATTCGATGATTAGATATTCCTTCGACTCCGGCCGGTGTCTTATCCTTCTATGCGCGTGACTATTTGGTATTGTTTTATTGATATTGACTTGATAGATATTTGGGGATAAGGAAAGCGTATATTGTTGTTTATTTTCAGTAGTTACTTGGGTTTCTGTACTTGAAACGTATTTTCTGCTCACTGTCTTACATGTCTACTGTACTCTGTTACATCCTGTCATATATTATACTGTTGGACCTTAGTCAGTGTCAAGTCAACCTCTCGTCACTACTTCTTCGAGATTAGACGGGATGCTCAATGGGTACATATTTATTTATGTACTCATGCTGCACTTCTGTACTTAACTGTACAGGTTCTGAGGCTGGTGCATCTGGTTATCACACCGGAGCTAGATATTGACTATAGCGGACCTGAATTCATGGTGAGCTGCTTCTCCTAACGATCCACAGCAGCACCATGGATTTTCTTTTGCTTATGTTCACGTCTATTTGGTTCAGACAGTGGGATTGTATATTTTACCTTTTATATATCCAGTTAGTATGCCCGTGTTACTCGTGACACTAGTTCCTGGCACACACGTAGTATTTGTGTAGATTATGTCCGTACATATATGCATATTTTGGACTCACACCTCATTATGGCTGTTTTGTTTAAAACTGGTTAGTTACCCCTAATCGGTTAATAATCTAAGCTTTGTAACTTAGTATATATATTGATATGTTTAAGGCAAATGAGAAGGAAAAGTAGTGGTTTAAATGTTGGCTTGCCTGACCCCGCTGTTGGGCGCCATCACGACCTGAGTTATGATTTTGGGTCGTGACAAGGTGGTATCAGAGCTCTAGGTTCACGTAAGTTTCACGAGTCACGGGCAAGTCTGGTAGAGTCTTGCGGATCGGTACGGAGACGTCTGTACTTATCTTAGAGAGGCTACGGGGCTGTAGGAGTACTTCCCTTCTTGATTCCTCGTCATGCGCTTTGATTCCCTTAAGGCTTATGCCTATGTTTTTTCCTACTCAATCTTACGCGTCGCGAAGCGCTTGTTATGAATCGGGAATTTGAGGAGTTGTAATGGTGCTACAGATATGATGTGTGATTTTTCCGTACATAGTTGATTGGGTTGTTGCTATCGCCCTGCAAAAGGATATTATGTTGTTCCAGCTCCGTAGATGTGTGTCTGGAAGCCTTGAGACTATGCTCAGGATGTTAAGATGCTTACGGTCGGTTATCGCACGATGTTGTTATGATGGTAAAATGCTTTCCCATATGTCGGGGTGATGAATGGCTCGAAGGGAGGTCTTCTCAGAGTGGGTTTCGCGATTTTAGTATTTGAGTTCCGGCAGAGGAAAGGCGTTTGGACTATGAAGGATTTGGTTCGAGTTGGTAAGGGAGTAAGACTTGGTGTTAACGAGCAAGGGGAGTATTCACCTGTGTTGTGGTATCGTTGTTAGATCAAATAGCATGCGTTAAGTTCGCTGATGTTATAGCTCTTTGGTTGCATTGGGTTAGAGTGTTGAAGAAGCGGTTGTCAGAGATCGTGGTGTGTAGTGGTTCAGAATTGAATAGTTACTCCTAATAAAGGCAGCTTGAGAAAGACAATCTTTGGGGAGTTTAAAGCCGTGGTGATCTGCTGGTTCAAGATCCACAGAGAATGATATTGAATTGAGGCCGCAATTGAGAAGCATGCGATGAAGGGAGACATATGAGAAGTGTCAAGTGACGGCTAAATCTCTAGATGCCAGGCATCAGAGACGGAAGTCGGGTAGTTTCTTAAAGGAATGAGTTTAACTAAGTGGGAGAGTGGCAGTGTAGACTATGAGTTTAGTGGTAAGACGGCTGCCTACCTTGAGGAGGAGTTGGAGTGGTTTGAGAATTTTAGTGGACAGGGATTAGGTCCCCGAGCTTAATCTGAACTGTTGGTTATCGGCGGAAGGTTGAATGCAACAGGAAAGAGTGGTTAGGGACGAGGAAGGATTCTATATGGCGGTGAATTTGAAGATTTTGTAGCGCATTTAGTAGGTGTCCATGAGAAGCAAACGGACGGGTAAAGTTGGTGAATGAGAACAAGCTTAGGGTGAAGTATTGATGTTGCAGACGGTGTGCGCCGCAACATTGTTGGAAAGTGTCAGTTGGTTAATTCCACATGGGGGTTATCCCCTATGAGTAGGTTACCGATTGTGTGATTGGCAGAGTTTCTCAAGGGATTCTAGTGGCTATTCGGTAGGAGGCCGAATATGTGAAGGATGCTAGAGAATTTGAGTATTAATGGGACGCTAGCAAGAGAATTTACAATAATTCGACAGATTGGTTGAGCAAGATTTTGTTAACAGAGGAGAAAGGATCTCAGCAGTGTCTAGAATGGTGCAAGAAGTAGCTTCGGGCTAAGTGGGGGAGTGCCACCATCTGCGGTTGGGTTGTAAGATTGTGTTCTCATGGGGTTGCGGATTGTCGGCGTATTGGCATGTTATTTGGATCGGGTTGCACGCCGCAACAATGTGATGATGAGTACGGTTCCCTATATTTATTTCTCTTATATTATACTTCCTGTATTCTGAGGAAAGTTCATATTAGTTGTGTGAGTTGAGTAGTCCCTTCCTGAGTTAATTCTTTATGTAGCATGTTCGAGTTGTGGCATTGGCGCATTGTGGTATCGTGAGTGACGGTTGGTCATGTCTGGGGTGATTTGTGGTCTGAACAGTTCATACTAGGTGAGACAAGGTTATTGCGTTAAGGATCAGTGCGATATGATTAAGTGAATGCATTAAAGGACAGTTACCCTTATTGGTTTGTAGTGAGATAGTGGTCTTAGTCAAGAGGAAGGATTCAATGTTTGGTTAACTCTGAAATTGGTTAGAATTTCTACACATCCTCTCTGTTGAGATGGTATCGTCAGCATTATAGCAGGATGTATGTGTATATCTTATAAAGTGTATTGAGAGCTTCAGATTCGTAGAATTTGGCTATTAAGGTTCAGGAAACGTCATTGTGGTTAGATGATGGATTATGCGGTGTATGGTGCTAATCCAGCAAAGGTACGCAGTTGTGTTCTGGTGCCTCGTGTAGTGGTTGATACGTTGTTCATATATTAGAAAACAGGCCTGGCAGAGAATTTTCGGTATTGGAACTAAGTTCGGAACTTGCTGCATGGATAAAGGAGGATATCTTCAGATTTTATCAAGCTTATGCGTTCAACTGGGTTGTTACCGCCCGGGCAGGTGCACGAGGTGTGAAGCAGTGATTCCAAATAACTCAAAAGCAGTTCTTGGCACGTTCGAGGATGAACGTCTGTTTAAGTGGGGGAGAGTGTAACGACCCGACCCGTCGTTTTGTGTTATCGGACCACGTTTCCCTAAATGAGACTTCCCATAGCAGCTTCTTGTGATTATGACTTGCGGGGATGGGTGGTTCGGGTTTTGGAAGTGTTTAGAGTGCTATAGGAACACTTGGTTCCTTAAGGTTGGCATTTTGGCCAAGTGTGACTTCGGTCAACATTTTGAGCAAACGACCTCTAAATCGAGTTCTGACAACTCCAGTTGCTTTGTATGATGCTTTTGGACGTGGGCGTATGTTCGGAACGGATTTCCGATGACCCGGGAGCATTTCGACGCCCAATATAAAATAAGTATTTCCTTAAGTTTGAAATTTGGTTTGGAACGTGATTTTTATGTTATTGAGGTCCGAACGGAATTTCGAGACCGGGAATAGTTCTGTTATGTCATTTATGGACTAGTACCATATAAGATACCACATGGCCATAATAGTAAGGTGTGTGAAAAGTGAGTAATATTTTAAGTAAGTGGAAATAATTCTTAATTATTTGGGTAATTGGTTAATTACCACGTAACGGGACATTACCCAGTTAACTAATAAGTGGATAAAAATTAATAAAATATATACCCCAAAATAACGTGGCAGCCATACCACTTCCAAACAATGACTCTTGGTCATTTTTGGACTAGGTGGCATAATGTCACATTTCACTCTTTTTTTAAAGATCTTTCATATTCACAAATGACTTACCCATTAGAATCCCATTAGAATCATAATCAATCTTACATAAAAGCTCCCTTCAACCAAAACCCAAATGTTAGCCATTTTTACATAATAGCTTTCAACCAAACATTTTAAATCCAGAATAATTAGCAAGCTTCAACAAACGTTTTCCAACCAACAATTCAACGAGAAATTATTGAAAGGTTTACAAGGTGTAAATTTTGTGGTTCTAAAGGGGTACGGTTCAATCTTTTCTAAAAATATTGTACGGATTTTTCCTACTCCAGTTAGGAGTCCTCGGGTGTAGAGTCGGAGTTGCGGGCGCGTTCTTGGTCCGAGAGGTAGAATCGACACGAGGTGAATCTCCTTTCTGACCTTGTAAGAGGGAATTGTCCCCATAGGTGTTCTATATGTTGTGTGTAATTGTTTTGGGGGCTACGTGCGTACAAAGTGACGAGAGCCCATACGTTGCGACTATTATGCTATGTCGGGTAGTTTTAGAGCTCACAAGCATGTTTTATGTGACGTATATGTATCCTTAGTGTACTTTGAGTTGCTTATTATCATTCAATTAGTATGGAAATGGGGAAAGTTGCAATTGAATTCTCAGTTGATTAAACCTTGTTACAAGCATAGCCCCTACTGAGCTTATTGATAAATTCGGTATATATATGTATATATAAGAGTCAGCACTCGAGTCGCAGGTATGATTCGCGATCGAGGGAAGCTTTATGGTAATTCAGTATAAGTGTGTCAGCACTCGAGTCGCAGGTATGATTCGCGATCGAGGGAAGATTTATGGTAATTCAGTATAAGTGTGTCAGCACTCGAGTCACAGGTATGATACGCAATCGAGGGAAGCTTTATGGTTATTCGGTATAAATGTGTCAGCACCCGAGTCACATGTATGATTCACGAGCGGGGGAAGATTTACGACTATTCAGTGATTAGATATTCCTTCGACTCCGGCCGGTTGTCTTATCCTTATGTGCGCGTGACTATTTGGTACTGTTTTATTGATATTGACTTGACAGATATTTGGGAGTAAGGAAAGCGTATATTGTTGTTTATTTTCAGTAGTTACCTGGGTTTTTGTACTTGAAACGTATTTTCTGCTCACTGTCTTACATGTCTACTGTATTTCGTTACATCCTGTCATATATTATACTATTGGACCTTAGTGAGTGTCAAGTAAACCTCTCCTCACTACTTCTTCGAGATTAGACGGGATACTCACTGGGTACATATTTATTTATGTACTCATGATGCACTTATGTACTTAACTGTACAGGTTTTGAGGCTGGTGCATCTGGTTATCAGACCGTAGCTAGATATTACATGTAGCGGACCTGACTTCACGGTGAGCTGCTTCTCCTAACGATCCTCATCAGCACCATGGAGTTTCTTTTGCTTATGTTTCCGTCTATTTGTTTCTGATAGTGGGATTGTATATTCTACCTTTTATATATCCAGTTAGTATGCACGTGATACTCGTGACACTAGTTCCCTACACACACGTAGTATTTGTGTAGATTATGTCTGTACATATATGCATATTTTGGACTCACGCCGCATTATGACTGTTTTGTTTAAAACTGGTTAGTTACCCCTAATCGGTTAATAATCTAAGCTTTGTAACTTAGTATATATATTGATATGTTTAAGGCAAATGAGAAGGAAAAGCAGTGGTTTAAATGTTGGCTTGCCTGACCCCGCTATTGGGCGCCATCACGACCTAACTTAGGATTTTGGGTCGTGACACCAGGCCCCCTTCCCCTCCTCCGCAGATGCGAGATGTTTCTCGCAGATGCGGGACCGTAGGTGCGAAAAACCTATAGGCAGTGAGGTTCGTTTTAAACACGGAACTTAGCCATTTTTGAACATTTTTCTTTATCTTGTGGCAATTTTGGGAGCTTTCAAAGAGGAGATTTCACCTAGCAACCGTAAGGTAAGTGATTCCTACTATAAATTAAGTTTAATACTTGAATTCTTAGGTATATTAACACATTAAATTAGTAGAAATTATGGGTTTAGAGTAAAACCTAGGTTTTTGATAAAAAGGGGAAATTCCCAAGAAATTGATTATGGAATCATACAAAAACTATGTAATATTGATCCTTAAGCTATGACTGATTGTTTCCTTCAAAAAAATTCGGAATCCGAGCATGTGGGCCCGGGGGTGTATTTGGGGATTGAGGTTGAAGTAATCACTTAAATAAGGAAATTTCATATTTTTGAGTATAAATTGTTTATTTATGCAATATTTGCTAGTTTCGAGTCCTTGGGCGGCGAATTTGGAGTTTCGGGCGCATTCTCTACCCGGGAAGTAGACTTGACGCAAGGTAAGTCTCCTTTCTAACCTTGTAAGAAGGAATTGTCCCCGTAGGTGATATAACGAACTTATATGCTATAAATTGTAGGGGCTACGCACGTACGAAGTGACGAGAGTCTGTACATAGCTACTATTATGTTATGTCGGGGTAGCTTAGGATTCACAAGCATGCTCTATGTGCCGTATCTGTAATCTTATTGATATATTATGATGCTTAATATTATCGAGTTATTAAAAGGACATTAAAAAGGTTACTCTGTTATATAAGTATTTGTTCTCCTCTTTAAGAATATTTCCCCGATGATCTTTTTTTGATTTCCTATCAAATATGTGTATATATACGGGTACCCACGTCGCATGTATGATTCGAGAGGGATAGCCCTATTATTATGTTGACCGCGTTGCATGTACGATTCGCGAGCGGGGTAATAGATGCATTATGGTTCGAGCCGTTCGACCCTTCGGCAGTTCACATTTATTTTTGCATCGCATCGGCCAAATGTTCACGGCATGTTATGTGTTGCTAGCTGTTGGGTGTCCTGTGATTATGTATATATTGATCATGAGAAATGAAAGCTAGGTAACTCACATGATAGAGGATTTGACATATAAAGGTATTTGTAAATGATGTTTGATGTTCCTGTCTTAATTAATATTCATTACTGGCATTCCCTCTCAGACTTATATTTAAAGCATATTATTTTGGCCCTAGTAAGTGTCACGTCTACCTCTCGTCACTACTTCTTCGAGATTAGGCGGGACACTTACTGGGTACATATTATATTATGTACTCATGCTACACTCTGTACTTAATTGTACAGGTTCTGAGGCAGGTGCATCTGGGTATCAAGCCAGAGCTCGTTCCTGAGATATACCTGGACTAGACTTCACGATGAGTTGCTCCTCAGCAGCGCTACGGAGTCTTCTTTTGTTATTTCTGTCTATTTCTTTCAGACAGTAGGACAGTTTATTACATCTTTTGTTATACTCTACTATGCATGTAGACTTGGGACACTAGTTCCTGGCACACACGTTAGTAGACATTATTTTGGGATGTAAATATTGACTTATGATTTTTATGGCTATTTCTGTTTAAGTTCGCCTAAATTATTAGTCTTTACTTAATGTCTTAAACCTAAGTGTTGGAAATGTTTTGGTAAATTAAATGAAACTCACTAGTAGATTGATGTTGGCTTGCCCGACTACGGTGTTGGGCGCCATCGCGACCTGAGTTAAGAATTGGGTCGTGACATCATGGTATCAGAGCTCTAGGTTCACGTAGGCCTCACGAGTCACGGGCAAACCCAATAGAGTTTTGCAGATCGGTACGAGGATGTCTGTATTTGTCGTCAGGAGGCTTTAGGGTGTAGGAAATCTCTCTTTATTCATCTTATATTGTGCAGTAGATGGTATAAAAAATCTCACTCTTCTATTCTCTCACAGATGGTGAGAATGCGTGCAGCCGACGTTACGGACCCGGGAGCGGCCGATACCCCCGTTACCCGAGGTCGTGGCTGAGGTCAGGGGAGGTAACCGGCCAGAGGTAGGGGACGAGGGCGTCTCAGAGTTGTTCCAGTTGCACCACCAGCGGATCCAACAGAGGATCCCACCATTGAGGAGCAGGATGAGGTGCCCGCAACAGATCCTGCCCCTAGACTTTATGACGGCGTCGGGGTTTCAGGAGGTCATGGGACGTATGATGCGGTTCATGGACACAATGACCCAGGCTGGTTTATTTCCAGCGGATCCGGCCACATCTCATGCGGGAGGGGGAGCATAGACTCCTACTGCACAGGTCGTCGGACATACAGCAACAGTATATCAGACCCCAGGTACACTGCTCGTGGGCGGTGCCCAACCAGTAGCAGCAGCACCTGAGCCCAAACCAGCTGCGGACGGTGATCCGCAGAAGCTATTGGACAGATGGACCAGATTGCACCCTCCTATCTTTAGAGGCGAGCGTGGTGAGGAAGCCCAGTACATTATTGATAGGTGCAGGGACATACTACACAACATGAGGATATTGGAGTCCCATGGAGTCGACTTCAATACCTTTCAACCAGAGGGCAGGGCCCCCAGGTGGTGGCATTCCTACATTCTTGGCGGGCCGGCAGGTTCTTCCCCATCACTTGGGAGCAGTTCACTCAGTTATTCTTGGACTATTATATTCCACCCTCTGAGAGGGAAGAGCTGCGGTATCAGTTTGAGTAGATGGAACAGGTTCAGATGTCGGTGACAGACTACGAGTCTAGGTTTTCTGAGTTGTCTCGTCAGGAACTCATGATACTTCCTATTGATGCAGAGAGAGTGGGGAGATTTGTAGCTGGGTTGCATCCAGTTATTAGGGCCAACATGTCCCGAAAGGTGGAGATGGGGACTCGTTATCAGTTTGTGGTAGAGATTGCTCGTAGGATCGAGGGTTATCGGTCGAGGAGCAGAGAGCAGGGGCATCGCGATAAGAGAGCTAGACTTTCTGGGGATTTCAGAGGTGCTCCATCCAGGGGTAGAGGTCAGATTGGTAGGGGCCATCCTAGTAGGCCCCCATATTCAGTACCCCACCACCTCCTCGAGGTGCTCCAGTGAGGCCTTATTTCAGCGATATGCCAAAGAGTTCTTATCGCCCACCAACCATTCAGGGTTCCTCCTACTGGTATTCTGATCATCAGGGGTCTTCCAGTCCTTATTTTTGTGTTATGTCAGAGAGTTCCTACCATCCTCCAGCTATTCAGGGTCTTTCGGGGCAGCAGGCCATGGCACCGAGAGGTTGTTATGAGTGCGGGGATCCAGGCCATATTAAGAGGAATTTTCCCAGACTTCAGGGCAAGGTCGTGCAGCAAAGTTATCAGCCTATTGTTTCAGCACCGGCAGTTCTTCTACCTAGAGGTGGAGGACAGGCTGGTAGAGGTCCCCTTAAGGGTGGAGGCCAGGTAGGGGGAGCCCAGTCAGCTCCTGTTTATTCCAGCGGAGGTCAGTCGTCCGGTGCTCCAGATAGATTCTATGCTATTCCAGCCAGATCATATGCAGTGTCCTCAGATGTCGTGATCACAAGTATTATTTTAGTATGCGGTAGAGATGCATTAGTATTGTTTGATCCAGGGTCCACTTATTCATATGTGTCAGCCTTGTTTGCTCATTTCCTGGATATTCCTCGTGGGTCTTTGGGTACTTCTGTTTATGTGTCCACTCCTGTGGGCGATTATGTGGTTGTAGATCGGATTTATCGGTCCTGTGTGGTTACATTATGTGGATTCGAGACTAGAGCGGACCCCCTGCTACTTGATATGATTGATTTTGAGGTTATCCTGGGCATGGATTGGTTGTCTCCCTATCATGCCATCCTAGATTGCCATGCCAAGACTATTACTCTAGCTATGCCCGAGTTGTCGAGATTGGAGTGGAGGGGTTCCTCAGTTAGTGCAGCTAGTCGGGTCATTTCTTTCCTGAAGGCTTGACGTATGGTCGAGAAGGTTTGTCTAGCTTATCTTGCTTATGTGCGGGACACCACCGCCGAGTCTCCGACGATTGATTTAGTGACAGTAGTCCGAGAGTTTGCTGATGTATTTCCTTCAGAACTTCCAGGCATGCCACCGGATTGTGACATTGATTTTTGCATTGACTTAGCTCCAGGCACCCAGCCTATATCTATTCCCCCATATCGTATGTCTCTGAAGGAATTGAAAGAAAAACTTTAGGAGTTGTTGGCTAAGGGGTTTATCAAACCGAGTGTATCTCCTTGGGGTGCTCCCATGCTATTTGTGAAGAAGAATGATGGGACTATGCAGATGTGTATTGACTACCACCAATTGAACAAGGTCACCATCAAGAACAAGTACCCGTTGTCGCGTATCGATGATTTGTTTGACCAGTTGCAGGGTGCTCGGGTGCTCTCTAAGATTGATTTGAGATCGGGGTGCCATCAGCTGAAGATTTGGGACTCGGATGTTCCGAAGACTGCTTTTCCTACGAGATATGGCCATTATGAGTTCCTGGTGATGTCCTTTGGCTTGACTAATGCCCCGGCAGCATTTATGGATTTGAAGAACAGGGTGTTCAGGCCTTATATTGATTCTTTTGTCATTGTCTTTATTGATGACATTCTGATT
Source organism: Nicotiana undulata (assembly GCA_005239495.1). Classification (NCBI taxonomy): domain Eukaryota; kingdom Viridiplantae; phylum Streptophyta; class Magnoliopsida; order Solanales; family Solanaceae; genus Nicotiana; species Nicotiana undulata. Next base: position 14,979 of record MDKH01173134.1, read on the forward strand.
TACTCACGTAGCCTGGGAGAGCACGAACAACATTTGAGAGTTGTGCTCCAAACTTTGCGAGAACATAAGTTGTATGCTAAGTTCTCCAAGTGTGAGTTTTGGTTAGATTTTGTGTCATTCTTGGGATACGTGGTATCCGGAGAGGGTATCAAGGTGGATCCTAAGAAGATCGGGGCAGTTTAGAGTTGGCCACTCCCTACTTCAGCTACGAAGATCAGGAGCTTCTTGAGCCTGGCAGGTTATTATCGCCGATTTGTGGAGGGTTTTTCATCCATTACAGCTCCTCTAACTAGATTGACTCAGAAGAATGCCCCATTCCGATGGTCCGACGAGTGTGAGGCGAGCTTTCAAAATCTCAAGACAACATTGACCTCAGCACCAGTTCTAGTATTGCCTTCCGGTTTTGGGATGTATACAGCTTATTGCGACGCTTCACGCATTGGCTTGGGATGTGTGTTGATGCAGGAGGGGAAAGTTATTACTTATGCTTCACGGCAACTGAAGGTTCATGAGAAGAATTACCCAGTGCACGATTTGGAGTTGGCGGCGATTGTTCATGCTCTTAAGATCTGGAGGCACTACTTGTATAGGGTGCCTTGTGAGGTTTATATAGACCACCGCAGTCTGCAGTGCTTTTTCAAGCAGAGGGATCTTAATTTTGAGGCAGCGTAGGAGGCTTGAGTTGCTGAAGGATTATGACATCACCATTCTTTATCATCCGGGAAAGGCAAATGTGGTAACAGATGCCTTAAGCAGGAAGGCAGAGAGTATGGGTAGCTTGGCTTATATTTCAGCGGAAGAGAGACCTCTAGCTTTGTACATTCAGTCCTTGTCTAATCGCCTGGTGAGGTTGGACCTCTTAGAGCCCCGTTTAGTTCTCGCACGTGTGGTTGCTCAGTCTTCATTATTGGGGGAGATCAAGGCTCAGCAGTTTGATGATCCGCGCTTGGCAGAGCTACGGGAGACACTGGTGCAGAGTGGTGCCAAGGAGGTTTCTATTGGCGAGGATGGTGTTCTGAGACTTCAGGGTGGCTTATGTGTCCCTAATGTTGATGGCTTGAGGGAGAGTATTCTAGAGGAGGCTCACATTTCACGGTATTCTATTCATCCTGGTGCTACGAAGATGTATCGCGACTTGAGGCAGCATTTCTGGTGGAGGCGGATGAAGAAGGACATAGTGGAGTATGTGGCTAGATGTCTGAATTGCCAGCAAGTTAAGTATGAGCACCAGAGGCCAGGAAGCCTACTTCAGCAGACGCCTGTACCTGAGTGGAAATAGGAGCACATCACTTTGGGCTTCGTAGTTGGGTTGCCTCGGACTTCGCCGATATGCCCAAGTCCCATATTTTCCTACGGACCCTCGGAGACCGTCAAATCACGGGTCCAGGTCCGTTTACCAATAATGTTGACCAAAGTCAACTTTATTCAAATAATTACTATAAAATCGTCATTTTTATCAATTTTTCACATAACGGCTTCCCGGATACACGTCGGACTGTGCATGCAAATCGAGGTGAGATATAAGGAGGTTCTCATGACCTCGGAACATAGGTTTAGCTAAAGTTACACGGGATGACTTTTTGGGTCATCATAATTTGTTCCGCGAAGGCTTTGGTCCCATAGGTGATGAAGCTTTCTTGGCCGTTTTTCCTCCTTCTTTTAGTGAACTCCCCTCTATTACTCCAGTTATTTCTCCTTCTCCGTGGCTATTCCTTCTCCTATTGTTTCTCTTTCTCCCGTGGCTTCTTTGTCCCCTCAGGCTTCCTTGTCCGTGGCTCCTACATCACGGCCTGCTTCCGTGCCTTCTGTTAGAGAAGTAGGGTCTTCCAGTAGGGAGATTAGGAAGGTGCTGATAAAGGTTCCAGTTGATGGGAGTCTCTTTAAAAAGTCTGGCCAGCCTGATGTGTGGCTGAAACCCTTGATAGGCTCGACAGAGAGAGCCAAGCTAGATAGCCATAGTTCCTTTACATGGGCTAATGAGACCGTGCATACTTCTTTAAAGGTAGAGTGAATTTTTTTGCATTTTATTCTTGTATATGTATTTACCGTATCTAATTGGTTTTCTTTTTATAGATCAATCTTATAGGCACGGAGCTTATGAGGAGGGTTTCTAACACGGAGTAGGAAGTGAAAGAGCGGCGCGCTAAAGCAGATAACTGGAAGGGGCAATATGAAAGCTTAAGGCTCGACATGGAAGCCTTAGAAGAAGAAAAATCTACCTTGGAGTAGCAGATGAGAGTCATGGCGGCAGAGTTGGTAGTGGAGAAGGCTTCTTCTAACCAAGCGAGCAAAGATAAGAGCATCCTTGAGTCCTCATTTGCTGAGCAGTTGTCTCGTGCCTCAGAAAAAGTTAGAAGTTTTAAGGCCTTACTGGAGAAAAAGGAGGAGTATTCAGGCGAGATGGTGCAATCATTCACCCAAACCTAGGAGGATCTCCGCATTTCCTTAGACAAAATTCAATTCCTGGAGAAGTCTATCGCACCTTTAAGGGCCGCCAAAGATGATGTTGTGGCTGAGAGGGACGGGCTAAGATCTGAGGTTATGATATGGGAGAAGGATTATGAAGCTCTTGAAGACGCGACAATTGTCGATGTTAATTGGGCGTACATGAACTCTCGCCTCGACACATTGACTGAAATGATTCGAGAGGATTTTGACCTTAATGCTCAGATTGCTAAAATCAAGGAAGCCATGAAGAAGGCTCAACAAGGTCAGAATCTCTCTTAACCTTAAGGTGAGGCTCCTGTTGTTCAAGTATCCTCGTCCCAAGCTGCTTCTGCTGCCTCCGCCAGTGAAGAAGTCAACCTCCCTCCTGATGAAGTTTGAGAAGTTGGTTCCTCCCTCTTTTGTTTTCTTTGTCCCAATTGGTGGTTACCCTAGTCCCATCGGGGGTAAATTTGGATCTCTTAAAGTCCCCAACTGACAACTTAGGGGCACCATAATGTATAAATACTATATACGGCTAAGTATAAGTTAATAGTTAGTTTTTACTTAGCCGTTTTAATATATAAATGCAAGTATGACTTTTGTTTTCTTTTGAGTTTCTGTTTCACTCTTTAAGTCTTTTGCATGCTTTATTTTTGAGGTTTTAGTTTTACCTCTGAGTTTTGCATTAAAATGCTTTAGATTATCCGCACTTTTTCGTAATAGGTACGATTTTAAAAGAGGGCCCTTTTCTTTTTTTGATCGACACTTAATGAAGAAGACGTCTCAACTTCATAATGGTGTGATAATGCAATAGAGAGATAGGAATTTTTCACATGTTTAAGAATGTTTCTGAAGAAAGTTTTTGTTTGAACTTTCAAAACATTTTACATGTGTGTGATTATCGTCTAAAACTCATGTTGCAACTGTTTTCTTTTAACAGGTTTGATATACACTTGTATTTCGTAACTGTTTTTCTTATGTAACAGTTTTTTCAAGTTAATACAAGAGAATAACTATTTTTTGTTCGTAAACGTTTTTTGTAAAGGTAGGGGTTTTTACCCGTAATTGTTTTCATTGACAACAGTTTTCAATAATCACGAGGGAAATGCTTTTTTCATCCGTAACTGTTTTATTCGATAACAGTTTTCTGAACAAGTACAAGGATTTTGATCTTTCATCCGTAACTATTTTATTTGATAACAGTATTCTATACAAAGATTTCATAATTGTTTTTAGTTGCAATAGTTTTTTTTTTTTGAATGATTACAAAGATGATGATCTTTTATCCACAACTGTTTTTAGTTATAACTGTTTTCTTTTGAATAAGTATAAAGATGTGCATTCCTTCCTCGTAGATAATATTTTGCCTTTTAACCTGAACGTCTGTTTTACATTTATGAACATGTTCGAAGGTTTTATGAATCAGGCTTTGTGTTCTGAGTCTTTGGCTCTTTCGATTTTGCTCGTATCACTTGACTTGTTGGGTAGATGGGTCTTTAGGCTCGAGCTTTGACTTTTTGATAGTCTTCTTTGCTTCGTCTTTGCCTTCCATAATGTATAGTCCCCCATGTGTTTGAGCTTTGAAGGATGAAATCTCGAGCACTTGACTATTCCTTCCTTGTGGTCCTTTTCCTGAAAAGGAAAAACATATGAGACTCGAAGGTATATAGTTTTTAGATGATGACTGCTTAACCCTTTAAAACATCCATCAGAAACTGTAACCCTAGACCGGGAATTAAATTATTTTCTTGCTTCGTTGCAGGTCTAATATCATCATCTGGTGATGGGTTAGCTTTATGCCTATCCTCTAAAATGGTTAGTAAAATTTAACTGTACAAGAATAAAATCGAATGTGTGATACTTGACCAGGGGTATTACTTTTCCTTAGAAGTAATACTTCTTCAAATGAATGGCACTCCAGCTTGTTGATAAGATCCTTCCATCCATAGCTTCCACCTCATAGGCGCCCTTTTCAGCTATGCCTCGGACTTTGTAGGGTCTTTCCCAATTTGGACTTAATTTTCCCGTACCAGCCTCTTTCGACGATTGAAAGACTTTTTTGAGGATGAAGTCCCCAATCTTTAAGTATCTGAGGTGAGCTTTACGGTTGTGATAACGCTCTATGATTTGTTTTTGTTCTGCCATCTGTATTAGTGCGACTTCTCTTCTTTGTTCAAGAAAGTCCAGATTGGTTCTCAATTCGTCGTTGTTTGCATCCTTCGTGGCTGTTATAAACCTTATGCTTGGTTCGGCAATCTCCACAGGTATTAAGGCTTCTTAGCCATAGACAAGTGCGAACGGAGTCTCTCCCGTGGCTGTTTTTGAAGTTGTTCTGTATGCCCATAGTACCGCTGGTAACTCATCAGGCCAATTTCCTTTGGCTTTCTCTAGCTGTTTCTTAAGGTTGTTGACGATGACTTTATTTGTTAATTCAGCTTGACCATTAGCCACGGGATGATACGGCGTTGAAGTAATTCATTTGATTTGCCAGCTTTCGAAGAACTCTGTGATTTACGAGCCTATAAATTGTGGGCCATTATCACACACGATCTCCTTAGGTATTCCGAAGTGGCATATTATGTTTCGCCATAAGAAGTTTTTAACTTCCTTTTCTCGCACCTATTTGAAAGCTTCTACCTCTACCCATTTTGTAAAATAGTCGGTTAGTACGAGTAAGAACTGTACCTTTCTTTTAGCTGCCGGAAGGGGTCCCACTATATCCATGCCCCACTTCATGAATGGCCATGGTAATATTATTGGGTGCAATAGTTCCGCTGGTCGATGTATGTTACTGGCAAACCGTTGGCATTTATCGCATTTGGATACGAAGTTCTCAGCCTCTTCTTCCATCTTAGGCCAAGAGTACCCAGCTCTGATAAGGGCTTTGACCAAGGATCTCGCCCCTGCATGATTTCCACAGTGTCTTTTGTGGACTTCTCTCATCAAGAACTCCATTTGGTTAGGTCCGAGGCATTTTGTTAGGGGACTTCCGAACATCTTGCGATATAGGGAGTTTCGAATGAGGCAGTACCGTGCAGCTTTTCGGCGCAGTGCTTGAGTTGTTTTTTTGTCTTCAGGTACGGTGCCATTCTGCAAAAAAATTAAAATATCGTTTCTCCAATCCCAGGTTAAATTGTTGAAAGTTACCTCATTTTTGTCCTGGTCTATTGCTGAATGAAATAAATGGACGACAATTGCATTGTCTTTGTTTGTAACTTCTGTGACTGTTGCGAGGTTAGCCAATGCGTCTGCTTCCACATTTTCCTCTCTAGGTATTTGTATAACCTTCCATGTTTTGAATTGTCTCACGAGATCTCGTGCCTTTTCTAGATATTGTTGCATCCGAGTCTCCCATGTGATGTAAGTCCTCTGCATCTGATTTACTACTAGCTGGGAGTCACTTTTGATTACGATTTGCTCGATTGAGAGTTCTCGTGCCAGTTCTAGCCGTGCAATGACAGCTTCATACTCTGTTTCATTGTTAGTTATAGGATAACATTTGATAACTTGTCGTGTCTTTTCACCCGTGGGTGATATTAAGACTAGGGGTGTGCATTCGTTTTATCGATTCGATTTTGACCTTTATCGATAATTACTTATCGATTATCAATTTGTACATATGCTTATTGTTATCGTTTCAATAAGGTTTCGATTTTTTCGATTTCGATTTATCGATTTTTGGGGCTTATCGATTACACCAATAAGAAAATTTGCAGGATTCCACGGAAAGTATGTCGCTATAAACACGCCTACGGCCTAACTAATATGGACAAAAAGAAGCTAAAATAAGACGAACACCGTTTATAACATAAAAATTGTGTCAACAAGCATATGAAACGAAACTAAAGTAAGGGATCAAATAAAGAAAAATGGAGTTGAAAAAGCATATATGATGACTACAGATGGAAAGTAAATTTAGTCAGAAAATTGAACTACAACCAAATATTCGTTAAATTTTTGGAAGGCATTCGTCTTGTACCCCCTCTGTCCTATTTTATTTGGTCCCATAGAACTGTTGAAGAATCTTAACAGCCACTAGGTTTACTAAATTGGAAAAATACTAAAGCAGTTTCATCTTTTCTAAAATAGAATCACATGGTCAACTGATAGCATTGTCATGTATTTGCAAGTCACTTAGATGTTTATGACAGAATCACATATGTCAGAATCGTACTAAATTTTCTTCCAACGTGAACTTCATAGAACCACTCAATTCATCGTTATGATTTTCGACCTCTACAAGTCTACAACCATTTGAACAAAATCTGAACGTAAGTATCCTTTATATGCACACTTATCACCAAAAGAAGTACTAATATCTTATTGCATAAAACAATAAGTCTGCATACCTCACGAAAAATATCACCAAAATAAATTTTATCGCCAGGTTCAACAAAAAGATCAGCGTTTACATTACTTGCTCTGGAAATGCTTGATTTCACATCAGGCACCTTAGTCTGCAACAATGAAAACAATAATGAAGCACAAAAAATAGGGTGGGGTGATAATAGTATCAAGAATAATTGTTGGTAATCAGTAATCATATTCAGAGAAAATAAATCGGACCTTAATCATGTCGGTGCCAGTAACATGATCAGCATGTACATGTGTGCACTGAAGAATGGGTAGAGGAAATAATAGGGTTAGAGACTTAGGGTTAAGGAAAGGGTATTATAGAATAAGGGTATATTTATCTTTTTAGTATATCTTATCGGTTTATCGATAAACCGATAACCGAAGAGGACAAAATCGAAATCGATAACTCGATAAGGAAATTTTTGAAATCGAAATTGAAATCGATAAATCGATAAACCGATAACAAATAATCGATTCGATTTATCGATAAACCGATTCGAATGCACACCCCTAATTAAGACTATGCCTAAGCCGACACCTTTTACGTTGGAAGAACCATCAGTAAATAGGGTCCATAGACCCAGATTAGCACCGTTAAAGAGTCGTAACTCTTTTTCCACTTTGGGGACAATGCTATTATTAAAATCAGCGACAAAATCAACTAAAATTTGATTATCCCAATCCTAGGCTGATATATTATATCATGCTCGCTCAATTCAATGGACCACTTAGCTAACCTTCCTGATAGTTCTTGTTTATGCAATACATTTCTTAATGGATATGAGGTCATACCACAGTGTTAGCTAACCAGTTAGGGTACGTTACCTCGCGTATTGAACCAATTTTCAAGAGTTTTTGTACCTCCTCGTCAATCACTTGGTTCTTGAATGGTCCTTGCTTTCTTTTCTTCTGCTTAACAGGTACGGAGGATGGATCTTCATTTAGTTTATGAGTTATCACTTCTTGTGGGATACCTGTCATATCTGAATGGGACCACGCAAAGCAATATGCGTTAGCCTTTAAATAATCAATTAGCTTACCTCTCCCACTGGGGCTCAGCCTCGTGCCTATATGAACTTTCTGTTCAGGTTTTTGTTCAAACAATGGAATAGCCTCGAGCTCTTCCGTGGTTGTTTTGATGTGCTCATCTTCCTCCGGTTCCTGAATGACGTCCGGTCTAGAATCTACATCTATGTGGTTTGATTCATCTTCCGTGGTAACTTGATTTACGTCATCGTGACTATCTTCTTCTGTACCTGTTTGTACAATTACCTCTTCCGTCCCTGTTTGGGCAATAATTTCTTCTGTACCTGTTTGTGTAGCAATTTCTTCCATAACTGTTTGGTTGGCAGTTTCTGCTCAGGAGATTTCTCTATCTTTTGATTCTTCCATCTCTACTCTTTTGGTATAATGTACCACGGAATTTATGTTTCTAGAGATTTGTTGATCACCCTAATCTGTTGAATCCCCCATTCAGAAGGGAATTTAATTACCTGATGCAAAGTAGATGGTACTGCTTTCATGTCATGGATCCATGGCCTTCCCATGATTACGTTATGAGCCATGTTAGTATCGATGACTTAGAATCTGGTACTTTTGATTACTCCCTCAGCATAAGTGCTAAGTTTAATCTCTCCTTTGGTTATAACTGTAGAGTTGTCAAATCCTGATATGGCTCGTGCCTTTGGGATCACCTGATTTCCCAAGAGCATTTCTTCCACCGCCCTTAGCAAGATGATGTTGACTGAACTACTTTGATCAATCAACACTCTTTTAACGTTAGTGTCATGAATGAGTAAGGATATTACCAGAGCATCATTGTGTGAGAGAATTAGTCCTCCGAATTCTGCATCATCAAAGGTTATATCGTCTGCGTCCGGATTTTCTCGAACCCGCTTTTCGTGTGTAAATGTGAACTTCATGGCTATTTTGCAAACCATTCCGTTTACTTCTTCACCTCCGTGTATCACGTTGACAGTTCTCTTTGGAGATGGGGGTTTAGGGGGCTCTTGCATGTTCTTCATGTATGCCTTCTTACCTTTATCACTAAACAATTCTGTTAAATAGCCCTGTTTCAATAATTGCTCTATTTCAGCTTGTAAAAATCTACAATCTACAGTCCTGTGTCCATGATCATTAAGGAATTCACACCAGAAAATTGGGTTCCTTTTATTTGGGTTTGACCGCATTTCTTTGGGCCACCGAACCTTATCTCCCATATTTCTTAATATTGAAACTAGTTCAAGAGTACTTACATTGAAGGTGTGTTCCCCAATTCGTGCATTACCTCTAGGTCGTTCATCTCGATCCTTTCTGGATCTAGATGAGGATGAGCCCACATCTCTGCTTGGTGGTCTATATTCTGACCTAGTGCTTTCGAACCTGGACAAGTTTCACGTCCCGATGGTCCCATGTAAGGATCATATCTGTTTTTACCTGATCTCTTGTCTGATTCGAAATGTCTGGATCTGGTATGATCTTCATCATTCGAACGAGCAATGGTATCTTCTTCTATCCGAAGTTTAGTATTGTACTTGTTATTAACATCATTCCACGTTGTAGCTGGGAATTCTCTCAAGCTTTCCTTTAGTCTTCTCGTGGCTTCTGAGCTTTTTTCATTTAGATTGCTTGCAAATGCCATGGCTTCCCAATTATCGGGCACCCTTGGTAGTTGCATTCTTTCTTGCTGGAACCTGTCTACAAATTCACGGAGTAGTTCCGTGTCTCCTTGCTTTATTTTAAATATGTCCTCCATTCTTTTCTCGACTTTTTGCGCACCGGAGTGTGCTTTTATGAAAGAATCGGCAAGCTCAGCAAAAGAATTAGGGAAAAGAGAATATCAGGTTAGTGCTCCTTTGGTAAGCGTTTCTCCAAATTTCTTGACTAGGACCGACTCGATTTCTTGTTTTGTTAAGTCGTTGCCTTTCACTCCGGTGGTAAAAGCAGCCATGTGGTCACGTGGGTTGGTTGTTCCGTCATACTTAGGAACATCAGGCATTTTGAATTTTTTGGGTATAGGCAAGGGTGCCGCGCTTGGTTTCCAAGGTTGTTGAGAATATATATCAACATCAATGCCTTTGATAACAGGTGGTACTCCAGGAATTTGCTCGATTCGATCGTTTTGTTCCTTCACCTGTTTCTGCAATGTTAGTAATAAATTTTGTAGTTCAGAGTTATTAGCCATACCTGGTCTTGCTTCGAGAGAATCATTAGGAGTATCTCCCCGTGCTAAGTTTATTAACCCAGATTGAGGATTTTCCACGGTGATGGTATTATTGGGGGGTGGTGTCAATGGTGCAGGTGAAACTGCCGGTAATCCTCTTGCAAATTCTTGCAAAGCCTGGCTCACATATTCTACAATCATTTGCTTAACCTGATCTTGTTCTACCATTTGATCATTATCATTGTTGTTGTTGTTGGATCTTTCTTGAGATTGTTCCCCTGAACCTCCTGGGGATCCAGGAGGTGATGGAGTCCCATTTCTTTGTTGGTTATTGTCGTTTGAGTTTGACATAGCTCAGAGGATATCGTGTGAAAAATAAACAAAGATTATCAGATTCTCGGTAACGGAACCAATTTGTTTAACCAAAGAATCAGATTCTTTAACTAAAGATATTTTTAGGATGAACACAGGTTTCTGATAATCAAGGAAATAATGATAAGTACGAATGAGTAAGTAAATAAACAATAATAAGATGCACTAAAAAGTAAAGTGTATTATGTTCGTAGTTCGGATGCCCTTTACAAGTTACATTTTATTCCCTTATATAGGGAATTCCTTAATATAACGTCTATATCTTGTAATGATAGCTCATTAATGACTAATTATTACATTAATGTAGCGTTACAAAGAATAACCGTAACTGTTGCGTGAAGGTTGTGTAACGGGTGGATCATTAATTGGAGGTCTATGAATCTGCCCGTAGCTCTGTCCGGATTCATTCTGCTCGTATCTCTTCCTTGTCTCAATCAGGTTGAGTTTCCCGTAGCTGATTACCTCGTAGGTATATTGTGTCGTGCCTCTTTGCCTCGCACCTCCTTATAGAATCATGTCCAGCTGTCATATTTTCCTTGGTCCACCTAACTGGCTGAATCATCAAGAATTATCATACGTGTGAAACTCTTTTTTACCAATACAATTAATATCCTTTTTACTCAAAACAAAAGGAAGGAAAGATACATGCACAAGTTGAAAGAGCAAGATGAACTCAACCAATATGGGTACAAGACATCAAGTACATTCTTTGCGACCCCTTATTGTGTACATTAAATTATTATTTTTAATTTTTTTTACTAGCTTTAGAAATATATCGGACCCCCCTAAACTTAATATTTTTTGTTCAATGCGCACTTGGACTATTTTTCTATCATGATTACCCCCAAAATTGGCAGTTTTATAGCATTAGCCCACCTGAATACTAACATGGCAAAGAGAGTGAATATATTCTCTTTTAGGGACCCACCTGAATACTAACATGGCAAAGATTAAAAACTCATCTTTCAAATGGGATATTTTTTTAAATCGTCAATTTCCACATAGACATATGCAATCGTTTGTTTATTGTAATTGTGTACTTTTTTCTTACTACTTCCTAATATACCACATATATTTTACCTCAAATTTGTAAGTTTTAATTTCTTCTTCTAGTGCAATTGCTATTTACTTTATCGTTATTTTTTTCGAGTCAAATATATAAAAAAAGACTTGCACTAAAATTAATTATATTCAACCAGATAAATGTTTTCGCCAAAGCAATGGTGTTTCAAGTATGTATTTTTTTTTTAGTTGTCGGAGCATTAAGTCTCCTCGTGTTGGGAGTATCTCCACGCGATGGGAGTAGTTGACTTGTAATGTAGAATGCATCTCCGCTTGCTGGGAGAAGTTGCATTGAAATGTAAAGTATTTCCGTATGATGGGCGTTTCTGACTTGAAAAATGTAATCTTGCATGTAAGTTGCATCAGAAAAACGTCAAAATGTTCAAAATAACAATAAAGAAATAAGGAGCATGCCCAAGAGGTACTCTTGATTGTGAAACTAAATTGTGATCGTTGATTGGTAGAACGTTGGTGACGAGGTTTGCAGCTATCTATTCTGATCCCCGATGTGGTGGAGTGGCAGTGTGGGTCGCTCCTATTGGCGAAGCGAATAGTTTTCTATATACAGGGCTTCGATTGGCAAAGGCGACGACTCGATTTGTGCAGGGCGCTCTGATTGATTGGGCTGACGATTTGCTATATACACGGTTTTAATTGGTGAAGCTGATGACTCGATTTTATATAGGGCGCTCTGATTGATTGAGCAGGCGATCTGCTATATATAGCTTGCTTCGGTTGGCAGGGCTAGCGGCTCGCTATATACAACATGCTCCGTTTAGTTGAGCAGACGGTTTGCTATATACAATATGCTCCATCTGCATCAGCGGCATGGTTCCGAGATACGTGCAAACGATCTGGGAGTTAGTTTTTAATTATATAGGAAATATTTGAATAAGGAAAGAGTGATGATAGTTATGAGAGAGTGGCAGATCCTTCATTTTCCCCAGTGTGTTCTAGCATTTCTTTATATCATGTAGGCCCTGCATTCAAAGAAAAGTGCTTAGTGGGGGAAGTGTTGGTTTGTGTCGACCATAGTCCTGGATGTCACAACCCAATACTTAACTCAGGTCGTGATGACGCCCAACACCGTAGTCGGGCAAGCCAACATCAATCTACTAGTGAGTATCATTAAATTTACCAAAATATTTCCAACACTTACTTGATTTAGGTTTAAGACATTAAGTAAAAACTAATAATTTAGGTGAACTTAAACAGAAATACCATAAAAATCATAAATCAATATTTACATCCCAAAATAATGTCTACTAACGTGTGTGCCAGGAACTAGTGTCACAAGTCTACATGCATACTAGTAGAGTATAACAAAAGATGTAATAAATTGTCTTACTTTTTGAAAGAAATAGACAGAAATAACAAAAGAAGACTCCGTAGTGCTGCTGAGGAGCAGCTCACCGTAAAGTCTAGTCCAGGTATATCTCAGGAACGAGCTCCGGCCTGATACCCAGATGCACCTGCCTCAGAACCTGTACAATTAAGTACAGAGTGTAGCATGAGTACATAATATAATATGTACCCGGTAAGTATCCCGTCTAATCTCGAAGAAGTAGTGATGAGAGGTCGACGTGACACTTACTAGGGCCAAAATAATATGCTTTAAATATAAGTCTGAGCGGGAATGACAGTCATGAATAATAATGAAGACAGGAACATCAAACATCATTTACAAATACCTTTACGTGTCAAATCCTCTATCATGTGAGTTACTTAGCTTTCATATCTCATGATCAACAGATACATAATCACAGAACACCCAACTACTAGCAACACATAACATGCCTTGAACATACGGCCGATGCGACGCAAAAACAAATGTGCACTACCGAAGGGTCGAACGGCTCGAACCATAGATGCATCTATTACCCCCGCTCGCAACTCGTACATGAAACGCGGTCAACATAATAGTAGGGGTATCCCGCTCGCGAATCATACATGCGACGCGAGTACCCGTATATACACACATATTTGACAGGAAATCAGGAAAAAGATCATCAGGGAAATATTCTTACAGAGGAGAACAAATACTTAAATAACAGAGCATAACCTTTCTATTTCCTTTTAATAACTCGATAATATTAAGCATCCTAATATTTCAATAAGAATACAGATACGACAAATAGAGCATGCTTGTGAATCCTAAGCTACCCCGACATAACATAATAGTAGCTACGCACGGACTTTCGTCACTTCGTACGTGCGTAGCCCCCCCCCCCCCCCCCCCCCCCCAACAACTTATAGAATATAAGTTCGTTATATCACCTACGGGGACAATTTTCTCTTACAAGGTTAGAAAAGAGACTTACCTTGCGTCAAGTCTACTTCTCGGGTCAAGAATGCGTCTGAAACTCCAAATTCACCGCCCAAGGACTCAAAACTAGCCAAATATTGCATAAATAAATCAATTTATGCTCAAAAGTATGAAATTCCCTTATTTAAGTGATTACTTCAACCTAAATCGCAAAATCCCAAAATACACCCCTGGGCCCACATGCTCGAATTCCGGAAATTTTCGAACAAAACAATCACTCATAGCAAAGGATCATATTTATATAGTTTTTGTATGATTCCATAATCAATTTCTTGGAAATTTCCCATTTTTATCAAAAACCTAGGTTTTACTCTAAACCCATGATTTATACTAATTTAATGTGTTAATCTACCTAAGAATTCAAGTATTAAACTTAATTTATAGTAGGAATCACTTACCTTACGGTTGCTAGGTGAAATATCCTCTTTGGAAGCTCCCAAAATCGCCCCAAGATGAAGAAAAGTGTTCAAAAATGGCTAAGTCCCGTGTTTAAAATGAACCTCACTGCCTACAGGGTTTTTGCACCTACGGTTCGAGGACTGCATCTGCGGAGGAGGGGAAGGGGACCTGAATTCGCACCTGCGGCTCCGCTTCTGCGGAAAATGATCCGCACCTGCGGAATTTGGCAACACCTCCTGGAGTCGCACCTGCGAGGCTGGGACCGCAGAAGCGGTCTCGCACTTGCAGCTAGGCCTCCGCAGGTGCGATCGCACCAGATATGGTGCACCAGCAGTCATTTATTGCTGGTTTTGCCTCGCTCGATGCCCGAACGGCATCTGGGCCCACCCGAGACCCCGTCCAAATATACCAACAAGTCCTAAATCATAATACAGACTCACTCGAGCCTTTGGAACGTCCGAAACAATGCTAAATCTAAAAATCATACCCCAAAACCTATTGCATCAAACTTAAGAACTTTAAGTCTCTTGAATTAGCTTTCAACGCGCCGAACCTACCTATACTACTAAGAATGACACCAAATTTTGCGAGCAAGTCACAAATGACATAACGGAACTATTCTCGATCTCGAAATTCTGTTCGGACCTCGATAACACAAAAACACATTCCAAACCTCAAGTTTGAACTTAAAGAAGCCTTATTTCACTATTAGGCGCTGAAACGCCCCCGGTCATCCAAAACCCATTCCGGACACACGCCCAGGTCTGAAATCATCATACAAACCTACCCGAACCTTCAAATCGCGATTCCGGGGTCGTTTACTAAAAATGTTGACCGAAGTCAAACTTGGCCTTAAAGGCCAACCTTAAGGAACTAAGTGTTCCTATACTACTCTAAACTCCCCCAAACCTCGAACCACCCGTACCCGCAAGTCATAAATCAGTAAAAGCAACTACGGGAAGTCTCATTTAGGGCCACGGGGTCCTAGTACGCAAAACGACCGGTCGGGTCGTTACATTCTCCACCTCTTAAACAAACATTTGTCCTCAAACGGGTCTAGAATCATACTTGGAGTGCTGAATAAGTGTGGATATATACTCCGCATGTCCTCCTCGGACTCCCAAGTCACCTCCCAACTGGTTGGCCCCTCCACTGGACCTTTACAGTGGAAACTCTCTTGAACCTCAATTGGCGATCCTTCCTGTCAATAATAGCAACTGGCTCCTCCTCATAGCCTAACCTCTCATTCAACTGAATTGTGCTGAAATCTACCACGTGAGAGATGTCGGCGTGGTACCTCTTGAGCATGGATACATGAAAGACCGGATGAACTTCTGATAAACTGGGAGGTAAATCAAGCTCATAAGAAACCTCCCCAACTTGCCTCAACATCTCGAATGGGCCTATAAGCTCAGCTTTCCCTTCTGAGCATGTCTTCCAATATCTAAATTGTCCGCTCCGACTGCCCGTCGGTCTGGGGGTGGAATGTTGTGCTGAGCTCTACCCGAGTGCCTAACTCACTATGTACTACTCTCCTGAAGTGCGAGGTGAACTGAGGACCTCGATATGATATAATTGACACAGGCAGCGGAATCGAATTTCGAAGTCCCAAGTCCGGGAGATGAATTTTTAAAGAAAATTGTTTTCTGAAAAATATAAAGATTTTTGAAAATGAAATTTTATGTGAAACCTGTGGTATCGGGCCCGTATCTTGGTTCCAGAGCCCGATATGTTATCAGTGAAGTTTGGTAAGAAGCGGACTTAGTTTAACGTGATTTGGATCAAAAAAATGCAAAATTTAGAAGTTCTGAAAGTTTTGAGGATTTTCATAGATTTTGAGGTTTAATTCGTTGTTTTAGATGTTATTTTGGTGGTTTAATAGCTCGAATAAGACCGTAGGATGTTTTTGAGGTTGTGTGCATTATTGGTTTTGAGCCCCGATGGCTCGGGTGAGTTTCAGGTAGGTGTCAGAGTGCAAAACTTGGTAAACATCTGGTGTTTATTGATGTATTTGGTGCCTAGGACTTTTGACCTTCGCGATCGCGGTCCACTTAGTGCGATCGTGATGTGCAATTGGGCAGGAGCGGATATTTACTCTACGCGATCGCAGAGCTCAGGTCATGAACGCGGAGCTTTAGGGGTGATGCTCTACGCGAACGCGACGAGCCTCACGCGATCGCATAGTGCAATAGAGGGTCTGGGGGGCAGGGTAGCCAATACTCTCTGCGAACACGATCCCTGTGTCGCGATCGCGTAGGCTGGGCTCAGTAATCTCTACGATCACATCTCTTTCTTCACGATCATGAAGCTTGTAAGTCAGCAACTCTGTGATCGCGTCCTACCCACCGCGATTGCGTAAGGTAAATTCGCCTAGTTATTTAAATTGTCCAAAACAGAATGCATATTACGGGATTCCACCATTTTTTCATAAACCTCTTCTTCTCCACACTCCTTAGGCGATTTTTGAAGAGCTTCTTCACCATCACCTCTTAGGTAAGTAATCTTTAACTTATTTTCTTCCATTTTTATTAACACCCATTAGATTTTAGGCCTAAAAACATCGGATTTAAGGTGGAAAATTAGTGATTTGGGTAGAGTTAGGGCTTTTTGATTATTTGGGAATTTGACCTCGTTTTGGGGTCAGATTTCAAAACAAATTATATATTCGGGCTCGTGGATAATGGGTGATCGGGTTTTGGTTCGAACCTCGTGTTTTGACCAAGTGGGCTTGGGGTCGATTTTTGGAATTTTGGGAAGAATATTGGGAATTCTATAATTAAGCATTTAAATTGAATTGTTAAGCAATTATTGATGTTATTGAGTCAATTATGTTTAGATACGATTGATTTGGAGTCGGATTCTAAAGGAAAAGCGGTGCTAGAGGCTTGATTTGGATCCTTGGAGTCGAGGTAAGTGTTTGGCCTAACCTTAGCTTGAGGGAATAGGTGTTGAGTCATATGTGCTACTTGTTTATTCCATGTTCAATGTAAAGGTGAGGTGACGAGTACCTATATATTGTTGTCAAGCATGCCCGTGAGTCGGTTTTATGTTATTAGGTGTTTTTCTTCGATATTCGCTGTATTATGAAGTAAATTTCATTCTGGAGGTTATTCAATTGCTGGAAATACTTGGTTGTGAACATTGTTGATAAATTGATCGGTTGTGGATTATTTTGTTAAGTTATACACTTGAGTGAGATTGGTTATAGTTGGGTCCCTTGCCAGGACGGTAGTATTTCTGTTGTTGTTCCCTTGCCGGGATGTTGTGATATATGGTTCATGTTGTTGATTTTCCTTGCCAAAGTGTTGTTCTTTATATTGTTTGGGTGAGGAAGAGTGTAAAGCACGAAGGGTGAGGCCGTGTATTCATTTATTGCATTGTGAGGATGAGAGTAAAAGCATGACGGGTAATGTCGTGCCATGATTTTATATTTAAAAGCACGAAGGATAATGTCGTGACCTTTTATTTATTCATTGCATTGTAAGGATGAGAGTAAAAGCACGAAGGGTGATGTCGTGTACTTATTTACTGTTTTGGTGAGGATGAGAGTAAAGCACGAAGGGTGATGTCGTGTACTTGTTTGCTCTATGTTGTTGTTTCCTGTTGATATTTATTTGTTTATAATGTTTCCTTGCCTTGTTCCCCAGTATGTTTTCCCCTGTTGTTTGTGTTTAATTGTCTACTTCCTATCATTATTCTGTTATATATTATTGAATTGCACAGGTATTAGTGATTTGTCGTGTCCTAGCCTCGTCACTACTTCGCCGAGATTAGGCTCGGTACTTACTCAGTACATGAGGTCAGTTGTACTGATGCTACACCTGCACTTCTTTAAGTTGTGCAGATTACAATACCGGACCCGGTGGACACTGATCGCGGGAGTATCCTTCAGTCCACAGGCGACACTGAGGTAGTCTTGCAGGCGTTCGCAGGCCTTGGTGTCACCTCCTATCTCTTTCCTTTTACTGTCTTTTTCTTGTATTTCTAAGACAGTTGTACTTGTTTATTTCTGACCATTATTTTTAGTAAATCTTAGACCATCCGCGAAATTGTGATACCAGTTCTGGGGGTTTATTTAAGGATTTTGTAATATTAATTACTTAAGTTGTTGGAGTTCTTAGTTTTCGTACTCTTAGTCATTTTTGTTCATGTTTATTACTTTTCTTTTAAATGTCAATAATAAGGAAATTAGCATATTAACCGGAACGTTGGCTTGTTTAGCGGGTTCAACGTTAGACGTCATCACAGTTCCGATGGTGGGATTTCGGGTTGTGACAAGTTGGTATTAGAGCCAGGTTGCTTAGGTCTCACAATTCAAGGACAACTTGGTAGAGTCTGAGGGATCGGTACGGAGACGTATGTACTTATCCTCAGATGCTGCAAAGTTAGTAATGAATTCAAATCTACTCTTCTCTGTCGTGCGATTTGAATTCTATTACTAATTGAGTTTCTATTATATTCTCTTGCAGATGGCGAGAACGCGTGCTTCCCCAGGTTCCGATCAGCAGCCCGATACTCCACTCATAGCTCCCACGAGGGGCCAAGGACGAGGTCGAAGCCGTGCTAGAGGCCGAGGCCAGGGCAGGGCTCAGCCCAGGGCAGCAGCCCCAGTAGAGGATCCTCAGGTAGAGTTTGCCTAAGAGATTCCCGCTCAGATAGTTCCAGTTGGACCAGCTCAGGTCCCAGAGGGGTTCATTGCCACCCTGGTACTTCAGGACGCTCTGGTCCGCTTAGTGGGCCTTATGGAGTGCGTGGCTCAGGCCGGTCTTCTTCCTACCGCACCAGCAGTCTCTCAGGCTGGGGGAGGGCCTCAGACTCTTGCTACCTGAACACCAGAGCAGCTAGCTTCTCAATTCCAGACTCCAGCACCTCAGACAGCTGGAGCAGGTCAGTTGGGTATTATGGCACCGACATTTGAGGTAGCAACCATATCTGTCGATGCGTTGTGGATATTGGATCGGTTCACCAAGTTATTTCCTAATACTTTTACTGGTGCACCATCAGAGGATACCCAGGATTACTTGGACAGTTGCTATGAGGTTCTTCGGAACATGGGCATTGTGGAGACCAATAGGGTCGATTTTGCTACATTCCGTCTTTCTGGTACTGCCAAGACTTAGTGGAGGGATTATTGTTTGACCAGACCAGCTGGGTCTTCTCCTTTGTCTTGGGTTCAGTTCTTTGAGTTATTCTTGGGGAAGTTTCTTCCAGTCACCCAGAGAGAGGACTACCGGAGGCAGTTTGAGCGCTTCCAGCAGGGATCTGTGACTTTTACACAGTATGAGACCAGGTTCATCACTATGGCCCGACATGCTATCATGATACTCCCCACCAATGGAGAGAGGGTGATGAGGTTTATTGAGGGGCTAGCTCAGCCTATTAGACTTCAGATGGCCAGAGAGTCAGGTACTGATATTTCATTTCAGGATGCGGCCAATGTGGCCAGGCGAATTGAGATGGTCTTGTCTCAGGGTAGTGGTCAGGGGCGTGACAAGAGACCTCGTCATTTCGGTCGATTCAATGGTGCCTCATATGGGTAGAGACTCTTTTGGCAGAGGTCATCCCCCTAGACCATACCAGTCGGCACTTCAGGTATCTCACAGTGCACCACCAGCTCCTATTAGTGCACCGCCGCTTCAGAGCTTCCAGGGTGGTTATTCTGGTCGACAAGGACAGTTTTAGGGCATGCAGTCTCAGCAGCACAGGTCTTGTTACTCTTGTGGTGTTCTAGGTCACATTTCTAGGTATTGCCTCCGAGCCTCTACATATGTGCCCATACCTCTCTGTACAGCCTTCCAGAACTGAGACGTGAACTGTGTACCTCTGTTAGAAATGATAGAAATAGGAACCCCATGCAACCGGACAATCTCCTTAATGTAAATACCCGCCAACCTCTCTGAAGTGTAGGAAGTGCTGACAGGAATGAAGTGTGCGGACTTGGTCAATCTATCCACAATGACCCAAATAGCATCAAAACCCTTCGAAGTCCGTGGAAGCCCGACTACAAAGTCCATAGTAATCCGCTCCCACTTCCACTCGGAAATATCTAACCTCTGAAGCAACCCGCCTGGTCTCTGGTGCTCGTACTTGACCTGCTCACAGTTGAGACACCATGCTACATACTCTACAATATCTCTCTTCATCCGTCTCCACCAATACTGCTGTCTCAAGTCTTGATACATCTTCGCGGCGCCCGGATGAATAGAATATTGCTAGCTGTGAGCCTCTACTAATATCATCTCCCGAATACCATCCACATTGGGCACGAAAATACGGCCTTGCATCCTCATAACCCCATCATCACCAATAGTCACATCTCTGGCATCACCTCTACGAACTCTATCCTGAAGAACCAATAAGTGTCGGTCATCATACTGCCGAGCTTTGATTTGCTCCAATAAAGAAGACCTGGAAGCCATGCTAGCTACCACCCGTGGAGGGTCTGATAAGTCCAACCTCACTAACTGACCCGCTAAAGCCTGAACATCAAGGGCTAACGGTCGCTCTGCTGCTGCAAGGTAAGCTAGACTCCCCAAACTCTCGGCTCTGCGACTCAAGGCATCGGCCACCACGTTGGCCTTCCCCGGATAATACAAAATAGTCAAGTCATAATCCTTGAGAAGATCCAACCATCTCCTCTGACGTAAATTCAAGTCCTTCTGCCTCAGCAGATACTGCAAGCTACGATGGTCGGTGTAAATCTCACATTGTACTCCATATAAGTAATGTCGCCAAATATTTAAGGCATGAACGATGGAAGCTAACTCAAGATCATGCACTGGATAATTCTTCTCGTGCACCTTCAACTGTCTAGACGCATAGGCAATCACCCTACCGTCCTGCATCAACACCGCTCCCAAACCAACTCAAGAAGCATCACAGTAAACAGTATAAGAACCCAAACCAGTAGGCAGAACCAACACCAGAGATGTAGCCAATGCTGACTTGAGCTTCTGAAAGCTCTTCTCACATTCATCGGACCATCTGAATAGAACACCCTTCTGTGTCAATTTGGTGAGAGGTGAAGCAATAGAAGAGAATCCTTCCACGAAGCGTCGATAATATCCTGCCAACCCAAGGAAACTCCGAATCTCTGTAGTTGAAGACGGTTTGGTCCAACTCTGCACCGCCTCAATCTTCTTCGAATCAACCTGAATACCCTCACTAGACACCACATGCCCCATGAAAGCCATTGAACCAAGCCAAAACTCACACTTGGAGAATTTTGCATAAAGCTTCTCCTCCCTCAATCTCTGTAACACAATCCTCAAGTGCTGAGCATGCTCCTCCTTGCTACGAGAATACACCAGAATGTCATCAATGAACACAATAACGAAAGTATCAAGGTAGGTCTGAAATGTGATGTTCATCAATTACATGAACGTTGTTGGGGCATTCGTCAGCCCAAATGACATAACCAGGAATTCGTAATGACCATATCGAGTCCTGAAGGCCGTCTTCGAAATGTCTGAATCCCGAATCTTCAACTGATGATACCCCGACCTCAAGTCGATCTTAGAGAATACCTTAGCTCCCTGGAGCTGATCAAATAAGTCATCAATGCGAGGCAAAGGATACCGATTCTTCACTGTCACCTTATTCAACTGCCTGTAATCAATACACATGCGCATCGAACCATCCTTCTTCTTTACAAACAACACCGACGCACCCCAAGGCGACACACTAGGCCGAATGAACCCCTTATCTAAGAGTTCCTGAAACTGCTCCTTCAGTTCTTTCAACTCTACTGGTGCCAGGCGGTAAGGTGGAATAGAAATAGGCAAAGTGTCGGGCACCAAGTCAATACCAAAATCAATATCCCTGTCAGGTGGCATGCCTGGCAGGTCTGCAGGAAACACATCAGGAAAATCGCGGACTACAGGGACGGAATCAATAGAAGGAGCCTCACTGCTAACATCCCTCACAAACGCAAGATAAGATTCACACCCCTTCCCAACCATACGCTGGGCCTTTAAATAAGAAATCACTCTCCTAGGCACATGCTCTACAGACGCTCTCTACTCAACTCTAGGAATTCCGGGCATAGCTAGGGTCACGGTCTTAGCGTGACAATCAAGGATATCATGACATGGGGATAGCCAATCCATGCCCAGAATTACATCAAAATCGACCATACTCAGTAACATCAAGTCCACTCGGGTCTCCAGACCCCTAATAGATATAAGACACGACCGATACACACGGTCTACAATAATAGAATCACCCACCGGAGTCGAAACATGAACAGACGTAACCAAAGACTCACGGGGCATATTCAGAAAATGAGCAAAATAGGATGAGACATAAGAGTACGTGGAACCAGGGTCAAATAAAGCCAAGACATCTGTGTGACAAACTAAAATAGTACCTGTAATCACTGCGTCGGATGCCATAACATCAGGCCTATACGAAAGTGCATAAATACATGGTTGGCTTCAACCTGCTTGACCTCCCCCTTTGGGACGGCCTTTAGCTGCCTAACCACCACCCCTAGCAGCTTGGGTAAGTGGTGAAGTGACTGGGGCTGAAGCCGAGGGCTGAACCCTCTACTGGGATAAACTACCAGGACGACGGGGACATTGCCTCCACCCATGTCCGAGCTCTCCACACTCATAGCAATTACCTATAGCTGGATATGAAAACGAACGAGAACCTCTACCACCCTGATAACCACCAGACGAACCATGCGTAGAAGAGCCCTAATGAGATGATGCACGGGCGGAGCTCTGAGCTGGAAGGGCACTAAAAGATGAACGCCCCTGATTAGAATTACGAGGACCCTGCCCCGACAATGCACCACTGTAAGCTGGACGGGCTGGCTGTGGAGGTCTAAATGAATGACCTCTGCTAGGCTGAAAACCCCCTCTAGGAGGAGCACTACTGAAATTACCTGATCCCCGAGGCCTCTTAGCCTCTCTCTCTCTCTCTTCACGCTCCTGCCAGCTAACCGACTCAATGTCCCGATCTATATCAACAACCTACTCAAACGTCGCCCCTGACACCCTCTCTCTGGTCATCAAAATTCGAAGCTGATACGTGAGACCATCCACAAATCTCCTGATATGCTCCATGTCCGTGGGGACTAACTCTGAAGCATGTCTGGACAACTCAGAATACCTCATCTCATACTGGGTGACCGATAACTCTCCCTGGCGCAGCTGCTCAAACTGCCTGCGTTGCTCCTCTCTATGGAACTGAGGAACATATTTCTCCAAAAAGAGAGTGGAGAATTGCTGCCAGGTAAGAGGTGCTGAACCAACCGGCCTACGCCTCTCGAATGATTCCCACCAAGTAAATGCAGCACCCTCAAACTGATAAGTAGCAAATGAAACTCCGATGGTCTCCAAAATACCCGCAGTACGAAGCATTATCTGACATTTATCAAGAAAACCTTGGGCATCCTAGCCCTCTGCACCACTGAAATACAGAGGCCTAAGTCTGTTGAACCTCTCCAACCTGCGCTGCTCATCCTCAGGCATAGCAGCGACCACAAAATCCTGAGCTGGAGCAACTGGCTGATCTGGGGCTGCTCCTAGTGCCTGAATATCCCGTACCGCTGGCTCAAGTGCTCGGGCAGCTGGAGTCTGATTGCCTCCCCCGGCCTGAGCTGCATTGACAGTAGTGTTCATGGCCACTGTCTGAGCTAAATTGAAACATACCGTCAATATCTGAGCCAGAGTCTCCTGGAGACCCGAAATAATAATAGGCACAATAGGTGCCTGAGCCTGTCCTGCTGGAGCAACATTAGCGGGAACCTGATCCTGAATAACTAGGGATCCTCTAGTACTGCCCCCGCTGCTGCCTTGGCTGGTCCCTTACCTCTACCACGGCCTCGACCTCTCATGGGTCCAGCCGGTGCCTGATTTCCCTGTTCGGTATTGCGTGTCCTCACCATCTGTGAGAGAATGAAACAACATAAGTTTAGATTCCAGAATCAATAGATTGGCATGAAAGAGTTCAAGAAAGTAGAGATGTTTCCTAAAAGTTCTGCAGCCTCTCGAAGATAAGTTCATACGTCTTCATATCGATCCGCAAGACTCTACTGAACCTGCTCATGACCGTTGAGTCCTATGTTACCTAGAGCTCTGATACCAACTTGTCACGACCCCAAATCCTAACAGGCCGTGATGGCACCTATCGTGGAACTAGGCTAGCCAACCATAACCTTACTACGCATTTGTTCGATTATAAAAGTTCACAATATAACAATAAACAACAGTCATAATAAAGAAATAAATTATATAAGTCTAGCGCCCCCAATAATGGACCAAACAACTCTAAACAACCTCCCAGAACTGGAGTCAATAGTCATGAGCATCTAAAAAATAGATAAAACTAACTCTGCTAAATATAATATATCTCTGAATCGAAAGCTAAGACTAAATAGGAAGGGAAATGGAGATGTTGTGGACGCTGGACAGCTACCTCGAATCCCGTGATCTGGTGCTATCAACCGAAAAGCTACTGCTGCGAACTAGTACATGGATCTGTGCACAGGGGAACAAAGAGTAATGATGAGTACGCCAACTCAGTAGTAATGAAAAGAAATCACAGTCTGAGAAATATAAAGCACACAGACCGATACACAATTTCACCAAAAACCAGTAAAACACCAAGTAGTATTCAGCAATTACATAAGTTCAAAACCATTTCCAAAAATCCTTTAAAACAAATATAATATCAATATATCTCAGTGAAATCCTCAGTAACACTCAGTTTGAAAACAAAGTAAATCATAGTTCGAAAACATAGTAAAATCATCATAAAATTGCTCGGGCCAAAAATCATTTCTCGTAACAGATGCCCCCAGGCATTCCCCTCAATCACTCAGTATCAATTATCACTCAGTATCAATCATCACTCAGTATCAATCATCACTCAGTATCAGCCCTGCGGGCAATCATCATCACTCAATCTGTACCGGCGCTCACTGGGGGTGTGTACAGACTCCGGAGGGGCTCCTACAGCCCAAGCGCAATAATAATAACATAAGGCCTGGAAGCCTTCTCACCTCTCTCATAAGGCCTGGAAGCCTTCTCACCTCTCTCATAAGGCCTGGAAGCCTCCTCACCATATATAGGCGTGAAGCCTCACTCAGTCAGACACTCTCAATTTTCCCTTAGGCCATAAACATACCGGGTTCACGACCCAAAACAGTATTTCATTTTTCAATAAATAGTATCAAAATACTCTAAGTGTCAAAATAATTTTTCAGGAAAAGACTGAGTGTAAATCACAACATATATCAGTGAAGAAAGTAAATTAAACTCAACCCCCAAGGGGTAAACAGATCGGCACTAGGCCCCAAACATGGCTTACAGCCCAAATCATATCATAATATAATAATACTAATTAAGCATAGGCTTAAAAGTCGGTTTCGCAACTCAATAGTTGCCTAAGTAGGGAATATATTTCCAAAGATTCAACCTTTGCATTTAAAAACCCGTAAAAGGGTGTAGAGTCCGGGGTTTCATACCCTCAGGACAGTATTTCAAGACATTACTTACCTCAAAACTAGCCAAGAATTACTCCGCATGCGCTTGCCTCTCAAGTCAACCTCCAAAGGCTCCAAATCTACCAAGTTCAGATTTTTATCATCAATATATGCTTGAGGAACAATTTCCAATTGAAAAATATCGAAATTAACCCAAAAATCCGAAACCGGTCAAAACCCGACCCCTGGGCCCGCGTCCCGAACTCAGATTTTTTTATAGAAAATTGTTCTTCGTTCTCCCACAATTCCGTAAATATAAAGAACACCAAAATCAGAGTCTGTTTGACCCCTCAAATCGACCCCTAAAGGTCTCTTAATCTCAAGCCCTAAAACCCAATTTTTCTACTGATATTCCAAGAATTTACACTGGTTTTATGCTCTATAATCACCCATAATCGAGTTTTAATGACTAGAACACTTACCTCTATGAAGAACAAGAATTTACCTCTTCAAAATCGCCCCCAAGAGCTCTTTTCCGTAAAACAATGGTGATAAATAAGGTTTAGGTCGCGGAACGGCTTTTAATTAACTGACCAATAAATTGCTCTCCGCGATCGCAGCTTTGCCCCTGCGATCGCACAGTGTACTTGCTTTTGACCTCCGCAATCGCAGCCCCAGGCACGCGATCGCACAGTACAAATTTCTACCCTGCCCCCTCCTCCCCCC
>ML286539.1:0-56912 GCA_005239495.1 Nicotiana undulata
TATTGAAGAGGAAGATGAAAATGGTGGAATAAGGCTAAGTCCCGTATTAAATAACACTGCCCAATGATTTCTTCACTGCGGCCGAGACAAGAGGACTGCGATCGCGAAGGCCAACTGGCGAGACCTCTGCGATCGCGGCAGAGGTCCTGCGATCGCGAAGAATAACTGGCAAGACCTCTGCGATCGCGATAGGGGTCCTGCGATCGCGAAGAACAAACTCACCCGGCCCAGACGCGACTCAATGCGATCGCAAAAAACGGGCTGCGATCGCGAAGGTGTGGAACCCTGACCTCTGCGATCGCGAAGGGGAGGCTGCAATCGCAACGAACAATCAATAGCCCAGCAAAATCCTTCTCCGCGATCGCAACCCACCTTCTGCGATCGCAGAGAAGGAAACCAGATAGCAGATTTTCTGATTTTTCCAACTTAGCTCCCGGGGGTCAAAAACACCCCCGAGCCCCTCGGGACCCCGTCCAAAAGCACAAGCAAGTCTGTATTCACGATACGGACTTGCTCGAACTTCCGGAACATGAAAAGCAACAACGTAACTCGAAATCAAACCCCAAAACTAAATTATTCAAACTTAAGATCATTGAAATTCTAGAATTCGCTTCAATGTGCCGAACCGGCCTAAACTGCTCGGAATGACTTCAAATTTTGTAGATAAGTTATAAATGACACGACAAAACTATTCGCGGTCTCGGAATTTCATTCGGACCTCGCGAACACAACATCACTCTCCAAGCCAAATTTCAAATTCTTCAAAAACTTCAAACCTTCATTAACTCCATTTTTCCTCATTTTGATCCGAAACCAATCAATTCAAGTCTGTTTTACACCAAATTTCACAGATAGGAAACATAACATATACTAAACCTGTTCCGGGCTCCGGAACCGTAATACGGGCCCTGTAACACGGTTTTCACACCATTATTCATTTTCCAATCTTTTATTATTTCTTGAAAACAATTTTATTTAAAAATTCATTTCTCGGGGTTGGGACCTCAGAATTCGATTCCGGGCATACGCCCAAGTCCCATATTTTCCTACGGGCCCTACGGGACCGTCACATCATGGGTCCGGGTCCGTTTACCAAAGTCAACTTTATTTAATTATTCAATTCAAAAATCCCATTTTTTATCAAATTTTCAATATAAAGACTTCCCGGCTACACGCCCGGGCTGTGCATGCATATCGAGGTGAGATCAACGTAGGCTTTCGGAGTCTCAGAACACAGATATAGCTAAAATTACTTAGGATGACCGTTTGGGTCATCACATTGACCAACTGTCACGACCCAAAATTCATAAGGCCGTGATGGCGCCGGACACCATTTTCAGGTATGCCAATCATTAATAGTTAAGTTAAATTTCTGTTTTAATATTTGGAAATCGTTACATAATAACAACCGAATAAAAATCCGCTAAGTAAATTTGATAGATTAAACATCCATTTTGTAATAAAAATGCTTCCCAAACACATCCCAGAACCCGGTGTCACAAGTGCATGAGCAAACTTCTAATAATTTGTACAAATACTACCATGCCTGTCTGGAATACAAGTTGGACAAGGACTTAAAAATGAAAACTACAATACATAGAGGAAGACTCTGCCGGCTGCGGGTCGTCTCCGAGTGATGCAGTTCGTCTAAGTCTCCAAGTCAACCACAATGCTGTGAGGGTACCTATGCAATAAAAATGCACAGCAAGTGTAGCATGAGTACAAAAACAACGTGTACTCAGTAAGTATCCCGCCTAACCTCAGAGAGGTAGTGACGAGAGGTCGAATTAGACACGTGCTAGGAGTCAATTTAATAAGAATAACGGGAGACACTGAGCATGAATATCACAGAAGGTTTAACAAGTAATGATAGGAAACATCAATTACTTCTCACATTTCTTTCCAACTTTAAACCTTCGTCATTTCAGTAGCAAATCTCATAAAATCCAGGCCAGTAAGCAGTTCAAAGATCACAAGAAGTACGTAGCAAATACCATGCGCAAACAATGCTGAGGGTCGAACGGCGCGGACCAACAATAATAAATGTGCACTGCCGAGGGTTGAACGGATCGAACCATAGATGACTCTATCCGCCCCGCTCGCGAATCGATCATGCCAAGCGGTTATACATAAATACAGGGTTATCCTGCTCGCGAATCATCCATGCGACTCAAGCACCCATAGATACACATATTCACACAATAAGTCCACATTTTTATCAAGAAAGCAGTTACCCAGGAAAGTGGTAAAATTCTCCTTAAAGGAACACGAAATATAGCATTTAAATCTTTGTTTTGAAACTCATTTGCCAAGTTTAATAATATTCAATAATATAACTTTGTCAGGAACACAATTAACCACGGAGGAATCAAATCTCTTTCTAAATGATTAAAAAAGGTACACTCTAGCCTTCTTAGAAAATAAATTACCAATTCAATAGCATTATCAGTCTAATAATTATGGCAGGATCACATGTACAACACGTTAGGCATGCTAGTGGGTCCTATACTACCCGGACATAAGCATATTAGTAGTTACGCACGGACTCCCGCCACCTCGTGCGTACGTAGCCCCCGCAAGTAGTAGCATATATTCATTTAGTTCACCTATGGGGACAATTCCCCCTCACAAAGTTAGAATGGAGACTTACCTCGCTCCGAAATTCCATAACCGCCTTCCAAGACCTTCCGACGACTCCAATGGATGCACAATGCCCCAAAACTATCCAAATAACGACAAACCAATGAAAATATACTCTACTATTTGTTAACTTCAAATTATATAAATTCCCAACTCCGCTCGAAGAATTAACCAAAATGCCCTCAGACCCACGTGCCCGGATTTCGAAATTTCTTGAAGATAAATTCTACCCATAGCTTTACTAGCTCAAATATACAATTTACTCAAATATTCATGCTCAATTCGTGGTAAAAATCAAAATTACCAATTTCTAGATCTTTCCTCCAAAAATCCCAATTTTCTACTAATTTCCATGTCTTATTCCATGTAAGAACACGTATTTAACTTAGAAACGGGAAGAAATCACTTACCTAATGATGCTTGATGGAAATCCCCTCTTGAAGCTCCTCAAAAATTGCTCATACCAAGTGAAGAAATGAAGAAATTGCCAAAAATCCCGTTTAAAATAATACACTTCCCAGGCGTCCTTCTATGCGATCGCACAAAGGCCTCCGCGATCGCTTAGGCCATCTTCTGCCTCCCTAATTGCTCTACGAGATCACACTCTCATCCATGCGATCGCACAAGCCATTCGCAGCTCCCTCCAAATTTCCTTCCCCGCGATCGCAGCTTCCCCCTTGCGTTCGCACAAGCCAACCCAGCAGCCCCCAGGTGCACTGTGCGATCGCACACCCCTTCTTGCGATCGCACAGACCAAAATCCAGCCTCCCAATTTTCCTTCTTCGCGATCGCACAACAAGGACCACGATTGCATTGCACACCAGACGCACCAGCAAACAATAACAACAATTCACTCAAAAATGACCCGAAACCACCCCGAAACACACCCGAGGCCCCCCGGGACCCCGTCCAATCACACGACTCAGTTCCATAACATCCCACGGACTTGATCGAGGCCTTAAATCACATCAAAAAATGCAGAAATTATGAATTGCCCTAAAATTCAAACTTTATGAACTTGAAATTTCAAACTTCCACATCCGATGCCGGAACCTATCAGCTCACGTCCGATTGACTCCAAATTTTGCATGCAAGTCATATTCGACATTATAGACCTGCCTCCAACTTCCGAAATCACATTCCGATCACGATATCAAAATTTCCACTTCCGGTCGGATTTCTCAAAAACCTTTAAATTTCTATCTTTAGCCAAGTGACTTCAAAATAACATACGGACATCTGAATTCACTTCCGGTCACGCTAACAACTCCAGAATCACCATACGAAGCTATTACCAGACTCGAAATCACAAACAGACATCAATATCACTGAAATGCGCTTCAAGCCAGATTGAAGAAATTCCTTCAAAAATGTTGACTTCTACAATATACGCCGAAATGCTCCCGGGTTATCCAAAACCTGATCCGGACATACGCCCAAGTCCGAAATCATCATACGAATCTGCAAGAACTTTCAAATACTGATTCGGAGGTTGTTTACTCAGAATTCCAATCTTAGTTGATTCTTCTAACTTAAGGCTTCCGAAATGAGAATTTTCTTTCCAAATACACCCGAACTTCTCGAATTTCAATTCCGACCATGCGTATAAGTCATAATACCTGAATTGAAGATGCTCATGGTCCCAAACCACTGAACGATGTGCTAGAGCTCAAAAGAACCGGTCGGGTCGTTACACCAACGCCCCAACATCATTCGTGCACCTGATGAACGATGTATTTCAGCCCTATCTTGATCATTCTTTATTGTGTTTATTGACAACATCTTGGTGTACTCCCGCAGCTGGGAGGGTCAAGAGAAGCACCATAGGATCGTGCTCCAGACCTTGACAGGAAAAGAGTTGTATGAAAAATTCTCAAAGTGTGAATTTCGTCTTGATTCAGTGGTATTTTTTGGTCATGTGGTATCGAGTGAGGGGATCAAAGTAGATCTGAAAAAGATTGAAGCAGTGCAAAGTTTACCCAGACCGTTCTAGCTACTATTATTTGGAGTTTTCATGGTTTGACTAGGTATGATTGTTGTTTCGTAGAAGGTTTCTCAGCTATTGCTCCACCTATGACCACATTAACCTAGAATGGTGTTCCGTTTAGGTGGATGGGAGATTGAGGAGAGCTTTCTAAAGCTCAAGATTGATTTTACTACAACCCTAGTGTTGGTGTTGCCTACTGATTCGAGATCTTACACTGTGCACAATGATGCATCATATGTTGGCCTTGGCATGGTGTTAATGCAAGACAGTAGGGTGATATCCCACACGTCTAGACCGCTGAAGGTTCATGAGAAGAATTATCCTTTCCACGACCTGTAACTAGCAACTATTATTCATGCCTTGAAGATTTGGTGACACTGTTTATACGGTGCCCTTATGAGGTCTATACCGACCACCGGAGTCTTCAACATTTGTTTAAACAGAAGGATATTAACTTGCGACAACGGAGATGGTTAGAGTTTCTTATGTACTATGATATCAATATTCTATATCATTCGGGAAAGGCTAATGTGGTGCCGATGCCTTGAGTCAAAAGGTGAAGAATTTGGGTAGTTTAGCATATCTAGCGATAGCGGAGAGGCTATTAGAATTGGATATTCAGCCCTTGGCTAACCAATTTGTTAGATTGGATGTTTCGGAGCCTAGTTGAGTTCTGGCTTACATGTTTTCTCGATCTTATATATATGGCCGCATCATAGAGCGTCACTATGACGACCCCCATTTGCTTGTCCTTAAGGACATGGTATAGCACATCGATGCCAAAGAGGTGTCTATCAGAGATGAAGAAGTGTTGCGAGTGCAAGGTCGATTATGTGTAACCAATATAGATGGGTTTCATGAGTTGATTCTTCAAGAGGCCCATAGTTTGCGGTACTTCATTCATCCAGGTGCCGTTAAGATGTACCGGGAGCAAAGGTAGCACTATTGGTGGAGAAGAATTAAGAAAGACATAGGGGAGTATGTAGCTCGGTGCCTAAATTTTC
The DNA here is from genome assembly GCA_005239495.1 of Nicotiana undulata. NCBI lineage: Eukaryota > Viridiplantae > Streptophyta > Magnoliopsida > Solanales > Solanaceae > Nicotiana > Nicotiana undulata. The sequence continues at coordinate 5,632 of ML286539.1, forward strand.
AGCAGGTGAAGTATGAGCACCAGAGTCCATGTGGGTTGCTTCAGAGACTTGAGATTCCTAAGTGGAAATGGGAGCAAGTTACCATGGACTTCGTTGTGGGGATCCCACTAACTTAAAAGAAATTTGATATTGTTTAGGTGATTGTGGATAAGCTGACCAATTCAGCTCATTTCATTCTGGTTGTGATTACCTATCTTTATAATAGCTAGCTCATATTTATATCCACGAGATTTCCCGATTTCATTGCGTGCCAGTATCCATCATCTCTAACTGGGGCACGCATTTTACATCACACTTCTGGGGATCCGTACAATGTGAGTTGGGAACAAATGTTGAGTTGAGTACATCATTACACCCCTTAGACGGACGGAGAGTTCGAGCGCACCATAAAATATTGGAGGATATGCTTTGCACATGTGTTCTGGAATTCGGGAGTACTTGGGATCAGTTCTTGTCGCTTGCAGAGTTTGCCTACAATAACAGCTACCAATCAAGTATTTAGATGCTTCTTATGAGGACCTATATGGGAGACGACGTCGTTCCCCAGTTGGTTTGTTTTGAGCCGGGGAGGCTAAGTTATTAGGCACGAATTTGGTTCAAGATGTCTTGGATAAGGTCAAGTTGATCCATGATCGGCTTCTTACAGCCCAATCTAGACAGAAGAGTTATGCGTCAGAAGGTTAATGATGTTTCATTCATGGTTGGAGAGTGGGTCTTGCTTCAAGTTTTGCCGATGAAGGGTGTTATGTGGTTTGGAAAGAAGGACAAGTTGAGACCTAGGTATATTGGACCTTTTGAGACTCTTTAGAGGATTGGTAAGGTTGTCTATAAGCTTTCGTTCTTGCCTAATCTATCTGTAGTTCATCCGGTGTTCCATGTTTCTATGCTCCGTAAGTATTATGGTGATCCGTCCCATGTGTTAAATTTTAAATCAGTCCAATTAGACAAGGATTTGCTTTATATTGAGGAGCTGATGGACATTTTGGACAAGAAGGTCCAAAAGTTGCGGTCAAAGAGCATTGCTTCAGTGAAGGTTCATTGGAGGGGTCAACCAGTCGAGAAGGAGACTTGGGAGACAGAGCATGATATGCGTAGCCGATATCCTCATCTTTTCATCACTTTAGGTATTTCTCTATACTCGTTCGAGGATGAACGTTTATTTTAAAAGGGGGAGGATGCAATGACCTGGCCAGTCATTTTGAGTATTTTAACAAAGTTCCCCTATTTTTTGCCTCCTCTATGTTATATTTTGATTATGTGGCTTGACGGGGTGGTTGGTTTTGGGTTTCAGGTGAGTTTCGCATTGAAATGGGACACTTAGTCCCTAAGTTGGAAGCTTAATTTGAAAGAGTTGACCGTAGTTTGAATTTTTTGTAGAGGACTCGGGAATAGAGTTTTGAAGGTGTTGATAGCTTCATATGATGATTTGTGACTTAGGAGTGTGTTCGGATATTGATTTGGAGGTCCTAGGGTCGTTTTGGCTTGAATTGGCGAAAGCTAGAAAGTTGAAGGTTTAGAAGGTTGAGAAGTTTGACCAGAAGTTGACTAAATTGATGTCGGGGTCAGATTCCAATTCCGGAAGTTGGAATAGCTTTGTTGTTCATTTATGACTTGTGTGCAAAATTAGAGGTCAATCGGAGTTGGTTTGGTATGAAGCGGTGTTAGTTTTGGAAGTCGAATTTTCATGGTTTTAAAAGGCTTGAGTTGTGTTGCGATTCGTAGAATCAATTTTACTTGATGTGATTTTTGGCCTCGAGTAGGTCTATCATGTTCTTAGAACTTCTTGGTGTATTCAGACGGGGTCTCGGGGGTGAATCAAATTGAAATCGGGATAATATTGGACTTAGTTGATAATTGAAGCTGCTGTTGTTCTGGTGTCATCGCACCTGCGGTGGGAGTGGCTTCAGGCGCGGACTCGCAGGTGCGAGGGAGTCATCACAGAAGCGAAAATGGGCCAGCCAGGAGAAGAACCACATATGTGGAGTTTGGCGCGTAGATACGCATCCGCAGAAGCGGATTGGGCACCACAGATGCAGAGTTTGGGCATTTGGCTGTGTATAACAGGTGCAGACGTGAGCCTCAGAAGTGAGCTCGCAGGAGCGGTTGGTGACCGCATAAGCGATATTTCAGGGGTATAAGTAAAGGTTGCACCAGCGATGGAAATTCCGCAAGTGGAGCTACAGATGCAGCTAAGAGCTCGTAGAATTGAGATTGCTGGGTAGAAAAGGGTGTGTTCGAGGCTTTTTATTTCATTCTTCATCTTTTGACTTAGAGAGCTCGATCTGTGACGATTTTGAGAGGGATTTTCAAGGAATAGATCGGGGTAAGTAATTCTAACTCGGATTTGGGTAGTGTACATGAATCCAGTATACATGAATCCATTGTTGTTTTTATTGTTTAATAAGTGTTTTAAGTTGCAAAAATTGGGAAAATTGTGAAAACTCCATCAGTTATATTTTGAGGATTTTGAAGGCGATTTGAAATCAGATTTGAGTAATTTTAGTACAGTTGGACTCGTTATCGAACGTATGTTCGATTTTTTTATGTGTGGTCGGATTTGAGTTGACTTTTCGATTTTCTTTACAGATTGCAACTTTATTATTCAGAATAGTTTTCTATGGTTTGTATTTATGGTATAAAGATATTTTGGCTAGATTCGAGCCGTTTGGATTTGGATAATTGCGGAAACTAGTAGATTGAGGTAGCGTGTTTTGAGGTAAGTGTCTTGCCTAACTTTGTCTGAGAGAATTACCCTTTCGGAATGGTGTTGTTTTGTGTTGATTGTGGTATGTTAAAGTTGTATACCCAATGTGACGAGAGGGTACATGGGCTAAATGTGGTAATTGGCCGGTTTAAGCTATGTAGATTCTTTTCATGTCTTTGAGTTGTCATACATGTGATATCCATTATCGTTAGTCTACCTTCACATGCTTCACTTGAAATTGTTAATACTCATCTCATCTCTTACTTGTTATTTGTCTTTACATGCTTAGTTGAAGTTATTGTTTCTCTCATTTCCTTGTTAAATATTTAATTTTTGAGCTACCTTTCTTGAAGTTGTTATTTCTTGGAATATCTTATTGTGAAATTTTGGTGTGAAGTTATAAAGGTTGTGATTCACACTGAGACAAAATTGTAAATTGTTGAAATACCATTCTTGTTGAGATATTCACTTTCAATTTCTATTGTTGAGACTCTTGTACATATTGTGGTTGAGCCATGGGCTATTTATTGCGGAAACTTTATTGTTGTTGGATTCTTTGGCAAGTTATGATTTTGGGCACTTGAGGTGTGATTTGTGATATGTGGTGATAATGATACGCATGTGGTGGTATAAGGATTTGGAGTTGATACACATGCAGTGAGATAAGTTGGGCTTGATACGCGTGTTACTTGTATGAGAACTACATGAAGCCACGCGATGTGATAAGGTAGGCTAAAACGCGGTTAAGTGTTACAATAAAACGATTTTCAAAACTAAATGCAAGGCTCCCGCGCTGGTATAAGGAAGACTCTGAATTTTGATTGTGAAACGAAAATACGAGACGGTACCTCAGTAGTGATTCTTGTTGATACCTTTCATTTATATCACTTGTGTTTTGTTTGCATCATTTCCTTGGCATTCTTATTATGTGTTTCTTCCGTGATGTCTTAATTGCCTTTAATTTCATTGTAGCTATTCGTGTTATATTTCTTCATTATATCATTTTCGTTGTTTACGTTATTATATTGTACTATACCTGTTCAATTTCTTTATTTATTCCAGTAGGTGTCTTGACCTGACCTCGTCACTAGTCTACCGAGGTTAGGCTTGATACTTACTAGGTACCATTGTGGTGTACTCATACTACACTTTTACACATGTTTTTGTGCAAATCCAGGTACTTCATACCAACCTCGATATCCGTTAGTCGAGTTTGGTTAAGAGACTTCAAGGTATACCTGCCGGCGTTTGGAGGTCTCGCAGTCACCCTCTATCTATTTTCTATTTCATTCTCCTTTTTATAGATACTGTTGTATATAGATTTTTCAATATACTCGTGTAGAGCTTGTGACTCAGTATCACTAAATTTTGGATTTTATATTCAGTCGTCTTGTGGAATCCTTTTTATCATAGCTATTGGTTTAATTTGAAGTTTTATTACATTTCCTTTAATTTTTCATTTATGTTATCCTTACCTAGCCTTAGAAGCTAGGTGCCACCATGACATCCTACGAAGAGAGATTGGAGTTGTGACACGACCGTTTCAAACTTGTTATTTCAGTGTGAATTAGACATACGTGATCAATTTTTGGCATTTTTGCCGGGGAGTTTTACGATGTTAAATATATACTTGAGTTTGTTTCTTGAAATATCTTCTTTTACATTCGTGATTTTAATTTGTTGAAGTGATCGTAGGTTCCAAATGTCGAACAACGAACTCGGAAACTTGCCATTGCAAGAGGTTGATGGCGAAGAGGAGCAACTTGATGAAATGCCTCAAGATCCACACCAAAATCACCAAGGTTGTGGTCAACAAGACAATGTACCTCTACCTTCCCCTCCAACACAACCACAAGCGGTATTGTTGATACCCAATTTTCCCTCATATTTTTCGAATAAGTATATATACTTTCAAATTGTCATTTTGCATCTTTACTTAATTTACAAGATTTATACAAGTATTTTCTATAATTTTCCATAATTTTTAGAGCTTTAAAATTAATTTTCTTGTATTTAAATTACTTGAATATTTACTAATTGTCCCCTTAAGTTAGTTGCAATAACTTAATTATCCAAATTTGTTATTTTTACACTCACATACATGTTTTAAAATATTTTTACTTCATTACATATAATTATATTAGTATTCTTAACCTATTTACACAATTTTGTAATAATAGTCCACATGCATGCATAATTACACTTTTGTTACATTATTTGTGCCAAAATAATATTTTTATATTTTTTAATGATAAGTTATTATTTTCAATCACTTTACTACACAAGTAATATTTTATTATTTTTTAATTACTTTTTAAAGTATTGTTTTTATAATTTGTCGTGTATTTAATTTGTAGCCTTATTTGGATCCAATTTTGGACAAATTTCATAGCCCAAAAATCCAAAACCTCTAAGCCCAATCCCCCGGACAAGACCAGACAACCCCTTTAATATTAACCTGGTCGGTACCCATTTATTTGACCTGCCTCGTTCCTCTTCTAATCCTGACCGTTGATCTCAAATAATCAATGACCCACAACCACTCTCCCATTTTTAATTACCCGTCCCAACCCTAATCCTCACACTCACTCTGGCCAGCCGCCTAAAAATACTCTCCACTCTTCCCCTCTCTAGAGAAACCCTAGCATCCGCCTCTTTTCACCTAATCCCGTTGATAATGGGGTTCCACCATTATCTGCTTATCATATCCGTATTTCTTCGCTACTGGTCACACGTTTATGGCATTAGTGAGGTACTTGCCTAATTTTGGCAAGTACCATCTCTTTATCATATTGGAAATAGACCACAATCTTGAATATTTGGGTGGTATTTCGTCCTTATACGTTCATAGCAAGGCTATAAGGTTCAGATTCACCAAGATTTTTGGCCAATTTTTTTATCCTAGTCAAACTAGGGTTTACCAGGTTTGTTCTCCTAATTCGTTTTTAAATTGATTTCTTCATGTTTTTCTTTCCTTCTTTATATTTTATTGATTGTATTTCCTTATTTATGTGTTGATATTTACCACCATAAAAACCCCTCCCCAATTCCTTTTTGGGGGATCTGATTCACTGAAATTCAAAAATATTGCTCGCTTATTCTCTCATTCTTTTGTTCAGAACTTTGTCTCTCGGCCGGCTTTCCACCGAAATTCGATTCTCGAACCTCTCTCAGTGTGAACACTGTACGTGGTTCATTCAAAACCATTGGGAACTCTGACACAATGAGATTCCTGGGTTTTACTGTTCATTGCTATTAGCGCTAAAGTGTTGTTGAAACTACTCCCCTTGTTTACTTATTCTTTTATAACTGGTAATGTATCTATGACTCTTGTAAATTTTATTTTTTTCTGTTTGTATACCTGTTATGCATACCTATGTTTTTAAGAATTTGAATGAATCACATGCCATTATATGTATTGAAGCTCTTCTTAAGGTTCTATACCTTCTAGTGGTTCAACTTGCCTATTTGTTACCTTGATTCTGTCTTATTAAGCTCGCCTGCTACTTTATGTGTTAGAATGCTTTGTTGTTGTTACTTATTTTGATTTTGTTTTCTTGCCTTTTTCTGTACTATTATGATAACTAACTCATTCCCAGAATGTGTTCTAACCCTTGTTGAGAAATTCATGTCTAACCTACTATCTTTATGGAACTCTCCCATTAGCTATTTTTCCCATGCTACTCGTAACTCTACTGTTTTCTTAACTTGCTCAAATCTTCTGTGAGTCAGTATCAATTGAGACCTTTAGAGTAGATATCATAATCAACATGTGCGACCAACTAGCATAATGTTTAAGTCTAATGGTATTTTGGTTATCAATCCACTAGGCAGGGCCTAAGACTAATTTTTATTTATATAACGACAAGAAAGAAAATTGTCATGACGTCCTAAAATACGAAGGACACAAACTTTGAACTCTACATATAGCCTATTATCAAATTTGAGCATTGTGCTCAAAATTGATATCACGTAAGATCTAATATACTCTATGAAGATAAAAATTAGCCAATGAATTCCCTGTATAAAATGCTCCAGCTCCGCGTTGTGTTTCCTGTCCATTGAAGCCCGTTTCCATTGCATTTTTGAATCCCGTTGTTTGCACAAATAGCCTTGATTACATAAGTAGCCCTTTTCCTTATAGATTGCTGCCCAGTTTTGCTGATTACAAATATAACCCGTTTCCTTTTGTAGTTGTCGCACTGTCCACATGCTGTTGATATGCGCTATAATTCGTCGATCATTCGATGCCATTTTTGTTGCCAACCCAGTACAAAAATCCCATGTATCATGCCAGTATCAGTTGCACGAGTCGGAGTGTAATGATCTCCTCATGTGCGTGCCAACAAATACTTTCCAGAAATTGTTCATCAAGCTCATGTTCCTCTTCATTTTGTGTGATCTGCTGCAGTTCCTTGATGAATTCTTTGTTAGACTGATATCATGTGTTATCTTTCTCTCCTGTTGTATTGAAAAATACCCCCAGTTGGACTGGAATATGAGAATAAAATCCTGCCAAAAATGCCATCGCCACTGTCCTGATGTGCCTTGTTCAAGTATGTGACTTTTGAGTTCCTTTATATGTATAATCCTTGTGAATCTTGTGAAATCCTTTCCTTGGTTTAACCCCTGGGTTATCATATTAAAAGGTTGTATTGAGACAATGCACCTCAACGTATTAATTTTTCCCAAAAGGTTTAGCCAAATTCTGTCGCTTATCCATACATGATGTTGGGCATCTATATTGCCCCTTCCTTTCTTAGCTACTATGTGTGGCGCCCCCTTTGTCCTCTCCTTTCGGATTGGTCAAGAGTTTTAACATTATCGGGACAACTCGTTTCCTTTTGGGATAAGGGATATAAGGAATTTGAAGAGTCGTCACCTAACGAATTAAGGTGCGTTAGGGCACCTACTACGGGTCATTTATAAAACTAATTGTATAACCAGTGATTGGGTAAGGACTTGAAATTACTTCAAGGGGAATGTGTTAGGCATCCCTCTAAGTCCACAATTGTGGGTCCCGGCCAAACTTACTTTGTGAATTTATTCAGGTAGCAAATAAACAGTCTAAGCACACATATGTGAATAAAGGTTTTAACAGATTCGTAGTCTAAGAACACATATGTAAAAGGTAAAGGGAGGTCCTAAATTGTTTATCCTATAGGATCACACCTATGCAACGCCCGATAATCACTCCTCAATGAGGGGATACAGGTTACATTAGCGCACAGTCATCATATCCTTATCTACCCATTATCTCACCCCTTAGCGGTTATTAAGCGAATTTTGATTTAACGAGCTCTAGGCCTGCTGTTACCCGTCCCTTCCTTGTTGTCATGGAGGAGTTTAAGACCTCTAAATCTGTACAGTTCTAGAAAACCCCCTAAGGTTTCAAAAAGGAAAAATCTAGGCAACATGCAAATAACAAGTACAGTAGATAAATGAAAGAAACAGTTGAGAGGCTCACGTTTACCTCCACATGTAATGCATATAAACAACACGTCTCAAAACACAAATACAGGCGGTTTTTAGGGAAATCTTAGGATAGGATGTCTAGGTGAACCTTAATACACATAATAGGCAATGCTTGTTTAGCGGCAGGGTCCTAATAGTTTGCCTACTGGTTTTAAAACCTGTAAAATATAGCAGTAACAAATCGAAAGCAGTTTTTCCAGTTTCATATAAAAATTAGTTACTTGCTTGCCTAGGCATGGTACTGTGCGTAATAATAATCACAAGATATTTTAAGCAATTTTGAAGCTATTTAACCTATAAACATGATGCTCTAGGTGATACGGATCTTAAAATGAATGGATTGATACTAGTTTTTATTCAGGAATATGCCATCTATGTGTAGGACTATTTTTATACTTTTCATGGATCAACGACTTATTGTAATTAGACTAGGCGTGTTCAAACTAATGCAAACAGAATCCCTTAGAACATGGTATCCAAATGCAACCAGGAGTGACAGATTTGTGTTGAGGTTTTTTATTAACCTAATAGCAGGATTTCTAAGTGAGAATACTTATACAATGTTAGAGCATGGATTAATGACATGTGATATGCTAAAGCAGTAAATGTAAAACCCTAAGAACAGGATATCTGATGCATGTTTGTCATGATTTGGATGAACACATTGGTACTAAGTCATGGATTCTAATGCAAACACATAGAATGTAAAGCCTAAAGCATGCTTTCTACCCAATAATATCAACAATACTATACAGCTACCCTCCCATTTTCACTAGCCACCCCAATATCTATTTACAAATAATTATTACAGACCAGTGGCTGAAAGAATTACATAAATGAAAAGGAAATTAAACTACAGGGAGCCTGAAGCAGGCCCAAATACATCTTGGGAATACCAGGCCTTCTGTAGCCTCAAATGCCAAGAGTTTCATAGCCAATTTCATGTCTAGGTGTGTCAGAGTTCCCTAAGGACCTCAAGGATCCTGGGCAGTGCTCACACCTAGACTTTCATAACAAGAACTGAGTAAGTGCAGTGTGGAAGGACCAGCTTCAGAGAAATCTCAATAGGATCCCAAGGCAGTCAGTGATACGCTCAAATTACTCCTTAAAATAGTGTAAAGCGATTGATGTCAAATATAGTAACCCAACAAGGTTGGGGTCGAATCCCACAGGGAATAGGCATGAAAAGTTTACTTGAACAGTAGTATGGTAATAGATTGGATTGTAATTTTGTAAAATAGTAACAAGTATGATTGAATAAGGTTGTAATTAATTTGATTGACTAAACCAAAGTTATGTCCCCTTTAATGAAATGTAATGCTATCGGTGTTGATATGATATATTTCTAATGGAAAGTCCTTTTGATATGCAAATGATTCCTAAGCGACTACCCAATATTTTCCAATAGTTGGGTAGTATTTCTCTTTATCATTTTTTCAAATATAAAAGAGTTTCAATTAAGAAAAATCTATTTATGCAAAATAAAACCCACTTATTCCTAAGCGATTCTATTAATCAAGGTTTAAAGCCTTGAGTCTTTGATATTTACTTCTACCAAACCCTAACTCACTTTTCCAAATAAAGAAAGAATATACTGGCACTTGTTAATGATTGCAACCACCAACAGTAAATGAAGAATGAGAAGTAAATAAATATCAACCAACCATTATACATATATTCAATGTTAAACACCTAATGACATTACACTCATTTAGGGTCCACAACCTTAGTATTTAAACTTAGCTACACATACTAAAACACAAAAAGATAACAATATTAAATTCCATAAAGCTTACAAAGTGCAAGATTCTTCACTCTTAATGCTTCCAAAAGATGTGAATATTCAAAGTATGGAATGTAGCTCTTTTCACAGACAATATGCCCCCACAAAACCCCAATAAATCTATTTATAGTGGGCTAAAACTCGGGACCAATTTTTAACAAAAATGCGCCTCTAAGTCAACTACGCGACCGCATTTCTGTCGCATAACAGATATGTGGCCCGTATTTCCTTCAAATTTACAGCATTTTGGGAACCCTAGGTTAGTGGAAGTCGTCGCATTCTGGTTATGCAGTCCGCATTGTTGATATGCGACCGCATAGTAGCATCGCAATTCTGACTTAGCAACTTCTACAAGCAAGTTTGCGATCCATTATGCGGCCCGCAAACCTGTTATGCGGTCGCATAATGGACCATATTTATTTCACTTGGATTGGGCTAAAATGACTGTTGGACTCTCCGGTCTCCCTGGGCGTTATGCGGTCCACATATTGGATATGCGGTCCACATTGTCAAATCTGCGATCACATATTGCCTTTTTCTTGTTTTTGTAGCTTTTGATTTCATTTCCATGTTTTTGGGTCCTCATGCCTCACGCACTGCAAAACATCAAAATTACATAAGTATAAAAGATAATTGCATTTAAAACGAGCTAAAATCTAAGCAATTGGTATTAAATGTGTCGAAATTCTCCGGCACATCAACACCCCCAACTTAAACTCTTGCTTGTCCTCAAGTAACTAAAACGACTCTATCCTATTCTAGACTCCAACTAAAACAACATGAGACAATAATGACCGTGGACGGTGCTAATCGTCAGTATTACAAGCATGCACTTTCTTTTATTTACCCTTCCTGAACAATCACTGTTATTTACAAAGAAACTAATCAACTTGTGAACTTAGAGCCTCGACCAACTTGAAAAAATGTTACTCTCAGCTGAGTGCACTGGCATCCGACTTCAAGAACTCAACTTCTGTTAAACCTCACAGTTCATGTGCCCTCACAGGAAAGAAGGTCCCAACTCATAGTATTTACTATGACAACAAAAAGGGACATATTCACAAAAACACTCCCTCTTACAAAGAGTTTCAAGTGTTACAACACATCATACCATACGCTTGCCCTTATTTTAATTCGTCGCCTATTCAAGAACATTCAGTTGGAGATCCCATAAGGACTTTTTAAGCTTGTAATGTAGGCTTAGGGAAGGGTCGGATAAATATTTGGGTACAAGTGACTACACCCTCCTTGAACACTACTCACATTTTTCTTTCTTGTTGCCCTTTGTTTCTTTTCAAACCACATAGCCCTCATTGGCTCCTAGTTACCATCTCGAACCACTTTAACTACCTCTCTAATTTTGTTTTTCTCAAGGCTCCATATTTATACGTATGAAAATATTTTCTTTTCTTCTTTTCTTCTTTTTTTTTGTTTTTATATACTTTTTTATGGAGCTTGAATGATTTCATGTGAATATTTTGAGGTATACTTTCCTACACTTAATGTACAACCTTGCCAATTTCCAACTCGACACCACACCCCTAACTTAGAATTTTAGCCTCATTTTCAATGTTCAAGGAGGGACGAGTTCAAAAGATGGAATTATTTTGCAAAAGGAGAAAGGTTTGTAATGAGGTGGCAAAAGAAAAGGTTAAAGGCTCAAATGGGGTAACTTGTGATAATGTCTATACAATAGGTAGCTTGAAAGGCTAACTGGGTTTCCGAATAACACAAAGATAGCCTAAGGTCATTTCTCCAACCAAATGTACTTATCATTAGCATCGAAAGACCAACCGAGAAAGTTCTAGATGACAGAAGTAAACACCATAATTATTTACACAAAACTAACACACATGGCACATGAACTGTTTGACTCAACATAGTTCTATCTTCTTTGCCAACACTTGGCAACTCGGAGCTTTCATAATGTTACGTTAATGATTCTAGGTAAACATAGAGTCAAAGAGCGAGCCTCAAGTTCACACAGATGATTAACCATAACCATTTATTTTATATATCAACGGAAGGATACATGTTATTTACATACATACATGCTTGAAACTAGACAATAACACCAAACCGGTCAAAAATGTTTTGTCCTACTGCCATGGTTCTACTATTACACCCTTGGAAAAGAACCCGACGAAGAAAAACAAAGGGTAATTAATTGCTAATTACTAAGGATGTATATACATACAACTATTTACACAAATTTGATTCTATTTTTTTTAATTTACATAGACAAAGACAACACAAATATATACAAGACTTAACTAAAAGTTTGATTATATAATATCAATATATACAAGAGTTACAACTTACAGAAAGTCATACATCACAAATAGTCATATAAGGCTATCTTTCCCCCAACTAAAATCATGCATTGTCCCCAATGCATAAGAAATGTAAAAATAGAGTTTAGGGGCTCCCAGAGGCGCACTAAGCGCTATGGGAGTCGGAAGCCGGCTGAATGATGGTGGGGTCACCCTCTGATGCCAAAGCTGGTGCTGATGAGATCTCAGCCTGAGGGGTGACCTCCACTGATGAAGAAGGGATCTCCAAGTGCTCTGATACTGGAGCTGGGGCCCGTAAGCTGCTAGCCTCGCCTACTGGTAGCTGAGTGGTCGATGGATGTGCGTGGGCGACCATGTCTGCTAGCGAATGTGCTATCGCCTACTGAACAACTAATTCTTCTTCCTTCCTGCAGCTGTAGGGACAACAATCTCCTTTCCTTTCTCTTGAGGACCCTCATCCTCCTTGTACCATGACTCCTTATCGATCTCCTTGTCCCCCCCTCCCATCCTCGGACTCTGCAGAGTGTCCGGAATCTTCCCCAGAACGGATGTCAATATGTGTAGGGGGAGCTGCAGTCTGGGAAGCCCCGAAAGTCTATGGCGCAGGGTCTGTCATTTATGTAGAGAAGTCAAGTCCTAACCCAGTAACGGATGTGCCCGCTTCCTGCTCTCCTTCCTTCAACATGAAGAAGGATAGATTGAACTCCAGATTTTGTATTTTGTGGAGTTCAGTATTTAGTGGGTCAACCTCTTTATGGAGTTTGGGCAGGTGTCCAACCTCACCCCGTTCTACCCTCTCAAGCCTCACCTCAATCTGCTTGAGGCGATCCTCATAAGATGAATGTTGCTGCTGGAGTGCTGTCATTGAAGACTGGATAGGAGTAAGGGCCTGCCGGATCAAAGTAGGGAGGTCCTTCAGAAGCCGGTCTACCTTAGCATTTGCATGCTGAGCTAAGAGACCTAGCCTCAAAAGGGCAGGCAGTGCAATAGAAGGTTGGGAAATAGTGGCCTGAGAAGTGGGTTGTGGACTGGCAGTGGATGCCACTGTGGCCGGAGGAGAACCAGGTGTCTGGGAATCTAAGATATCAGTATCAACAGGAATTTGGATCTGAACCTCTGGGGGAGTAGCAACTACCTGTGGTACTACGTCACTCATGCGTGTGATACCTATGTCCTTCAACGCTTTCCCCATCTTGTCATAGCTGTCACGACCCGAAATCCATAAGGTCGTGACGGCGCCGGACACCATTGTAAGGTTAGCCAATCACTAATAGTTAAGTTAAATTCCTGTTTTAATATTTGGAAATTGTTACATAATAACAACCGAATAAAAATCCGCTAAGTAAATTTTGATAGATTAAACATCCATTTTGTAATAAAAATGCTTCCCAAACACATCCCAGAATCCGGTGTCACAAGTACATAAGTAATTTCCAAGAATTTATACAAATACTACGAGGCTTGTCCGAAATACAAATTGGACAAGGAACATAAAATGAAAATAAATAAAATATAAGGGAGACTCTGTCGGCTGCGGGTCGCCTCCGGATGATGCAGCTCACCTAAGTCTCCAAGCTGGCCACATCGCTGTGAAAGTACCTGTGCAATAAAAATGCACAGCAAGTGTAGCATGAGTATGGAAACAACGTGTACTCAGTAAGTATCCCGCCTAACCTCAGAGAGGTAGTGACGAGAGTTTGATTTAACACTTGATAGGGGTCAATACAATATAATATATGAAGGATATAACCATGGTTATTAACATCGAATAACAAATAATGACAGGGAAGATCAACCGTTTCCACAAATTTATAAATTCTCCAGGTTCCGTCATATCATCTAACAATTTACGTCCTTAAGATAATTTAATAATTCAAGTCACATGTGGTCTATACTATGTATATCTCATGCGTAGGGAATGCCGACAGTCGTTCGACCCGAACCAACAATAATAAAATGTGCACTGCCGAGGGTCGAACGACTTGAACCATAGATGCATCTATTCCGCTGTGGCGTACGGCCCGCTCCCATGAGAGTAGTTGAAAAACTCACTCTGCTCGCGGAATATATATATTGCGAAGCGGTCACATATAAATAATAGAGCTACCCCGCTCGCGAATCATACCTACCACTCGGGTACCCATATAAATACTCACATTCAAGTAATACCTCAGAAATTCGTCAGGGAATATTTAGCCGAAGAAAGGATAAATTCTTTTTTACATGATTAAGAAAATGAAGTTTAACCTACCTAAGTATTCATTTACTAATTCAATGAGATTGGAAAGTCTTGTTTTAGCAACAAAGTTGCAAGTACAACAAGTAAAGCATGCTAGTGAGTCCTAGGCTACCCGACATAAGCATAATAGTAGCTACGCACAGACTCCCCTCACCTCGTGCGTATGTAGCCCCCACAAATAGTAGCACATATTTAATCAGTTCACCTAGGGGGAAAATTCCCCCTCACAAAGTTAGAAAGGAGACTTACCTCGCTCCGAAATTCCATAACCAGCTCCCAAGCCCTTCCGACGACTCCAATTGACGCACAACGCCCCAAAACTATCAAAATAACGACTTATATAAACTCTCATCTCCGCTCAAGGAATTGGCCAAAATGCCGTCGGTCCCACGTGCCTGGAATCCGAAATTTCTCGAAGATAAACTCTACCCTTAGTCTTACTAGCTCAAATATACAATTTACTCAAATATTCATGCTTAATTCGTGGCAAAAAATCAAAATTACCAATTTCTAGGTTTTTCCTCCAAAAAACCCAATTTCCTACTAATATCCATGTCTAATTCCATGCAAGATCATATATATAACTTAGGAATGGGAAGGAATCACTTACCTTGCGATGCTAGATGAAAATCCCCTCTTGAAGCTCCTCAAAATCGCCCACACCAAGTGAAATAATGAAGAAATGGCCAAAAATCCCGTTTTAAAACATTGCCCAGGATAGCCTTCAATGCGTTCGTGGCCTCACCTTCGCGAACGCGAAGGGAAAACTTCACGCGCCCAAAAATGACCTATGCGAACACGACTAGGTCCATGCGAATGCGGACCCCCGGCTTTCTCACCCTATGCGAACGCACTCCACTATGTGCGAACGCGGAGCACACGAACATCCCTGGGCCAAACTAAGACTATGTGTTCACGAATATTCCCATGCGAATGCATAGAGAAAATTCCGTCCTTGCCCAGAAAAGCCTATGCGTTCGCGATACTTCCCACGCGAACACATAGAAGAACACCAGCACCAGAAAACAGCAGCAGCCAAACAGGAAGAAAATGATCCGAAATTATCCCGAAACACACCCGAGGCCTCCGAGACCCCGTCCAATCCCACGACTCAGTCCCATAACATCCCAAGGACTTGTTCGAGGCTTCAAATCACATCAAACAACGCCAAAATCACCAATCGCACTAAAATTCAAACTTTATGAACTTGAAATTTTGAACTTCCATTTCCGATGCCGAAACCTATCAAATCACGTCCGATTGACCCCAAATTTTGCACACAAGTCATATTCGACATTACGTACCTGCTCCAACTTTCGAAATCACATTCCGACCCCGATATCTATAGTTCCACTTCCAGTCAGATTTCTCAAAAACCTTCAAATTTCTATCTTTAGCCAAATGACTTCAAAATAACCTACGAACATCCGAAATCATTTCCGATCGCGCTCCCAACTCCAAAATCACCATACGAAGCTATTCCCAGGCTCGGAATCCCAAACGGACATCAATAACATTGAAACGCCTTCCAACCCAAATTTATGAAATACTTCTAAAATGCTATCTTCCGTAATATGCGCCGAAACGCTCCTAGGTTATCCAAAACCCGATCCGGACATACGCCCAAGTACGATATCATCGTATGAACTTGCAGGAACCTTCAAATCCTGATTCGGAGGTCGTTTACTCAGAATTCCAATCTTAGTTGATTCTTCAAACTTAAGGCTTCCCGAAATGAGAATTTTCTTTCCAAATCCACCCGAACTTCCCGAATTTTAATTTCTAACCATACGTACAAGTCATAATACCTAAAATGAAGCTGCTCATAGTCCCAAACCGCTGAACGACGCGCTAGAGCTCAAAACCACCTGTCGAGTCGTTACATTCTCTCTCACTTAATCATATGTTTGTCCTCGAACGGGCTAAGAACTGCTCTGGAGTTATCTGAAATCACTGTCTGACACCTCGTGCACCTACCTGTGCTACCACAACCCAGTTGAGCACATTAGCTTGATCAAATCTAAAGATATCCTCTTTTATCCATACAATAAGCTCAGACCCCTGTTCCAACACCTGAAATTCTCTGCCAGGCATGTTTCCAATATATAGACACCGTATCAACTACCACACGAGGTACCAGAACACGACTGCGTACCTTTGCTGAATTAGCACCATGCACTGCATAATTCATCATCTAGCCACCATGACATTCCCTGAACCTTATCAGCCAAAATTCTAGGAATCTAATGCTCTCGATGCACCTTATAATATATATACATACATCTTGCTATAATGCTGACGATACCACCACAACGGAGGAGATGTGTAGAAATTCTTAACCAACTACAGAGTTAACCGAACATTGAATTTTTCCCCTTGACTAAAATCGTCATCTCATTACAAACCAAATAATGGTAATTGCCCCTTAATGTACTTCACAAAATCTTATCACACTAGTCCCTCATACAATAATCTCGTCTCACGCAGTATGAACTGCTCAGGCAACAAATCACCCCCAAACATGACCATCAATCTCACACGATGCCACAATACACCAATAGGCTACAACTCGAACATGATACATAAGGAAATGACTCAGGAAGGGACTACTCGACTCACGCAACTAATATGAACTTTCCTCAGAGAATAGGAAGTATAACATAAGAAAAATAGATATAGGGAACCGTACTCATCATCACACTGTTGCGGCGTGCAACACAATCCAAATAACATACCCGTGGCCGCGTGCCACCTGGTCCCATCATAAAATTCACATAAGGAGACATACACGGAGCTGAATTGCTCACTATTATAAATTACTAAATATCAGTCACAAGCACGCGAAGTGCATAATACCATCCTGGGGAGGCTGATAGAGCCATATGCTACAAAACTTAAGCACAACTGAGGTGTGTTATATATATACTCTGTATCTCAAGAGCTCTCCTGCTCACATAACATCATTACTATGCGGAAACTCAGCACATAGGAATTTATCAAGCCGTTTCACTACTCACGGCACAATCATAATATTACATGAATTGGACGAAGATGGAACAACATCTGATATTCCAAAACCCCTCCTTGAGGAGCGCTATACTGAAATGAACACATCTGACTCGCATGAAGCCCATAATCTTGTTTAAATCCATTCACACACTTCGAGTCGATTCTACTCGCACTGAACTAGGCTTATAGCCTTACCGGGGTCCATAATAACCTACTTCTCCTCATAACACGCAAGAACCACCATCATAGCTGGGGCAACACCCCACAATCCACAACAAAAAGGAACTGGATGCCTTCTAGGCATAAATTCTCAAATAAGCAATATTACACTTCCTTATACTCAATCTAAATCTTCAATCCAATAAGTGACTACATGTCACACTCATACGATCTTCCCGTGGTCATTCTCCCACATCCTTCCACACAGGGTAACAAGTCTGCACATCCATACAACCGACCATACTGACGTTGTAAAACAAATCAAGAACCCATAACCAGGATGCAAAGCCTCTTTCATCAAACACCGATCTCAGGTGAAACTGAGGACAACACCAGCTTACTCTAAACATTCAAATCCCTTTTTCTCGCTCATCAGAGCTCATGACATCCTTTTCATCACCGAACCGAAATCTTGATCCTTACTTTTAATTCCGTGCTGCTTACTGCCTCTGATATGCTAATATGAAATAAAGCAAGAATTCCATCATAACTCCCGAATCACTAATAGGGTGAACACTTCATCATATAGAAACCTTTTTTCTTACCTCAATTCAAGAGAACCATAACAATATACAAGTGAATTCTAACAATCACCTTACATGCAAATCCTTAAGTAGTGGCCTACACCACCATAAACCTTCCGGGATCCGCCTACACCTGACATGCCACAATACTTGAATGCTTCCAAATAAAATTTATTACGATGGCCGACAAGCCTCGCACACACCGGCACAAACCTCACGCATAACTCAATCACACTGAAGGAACTTATCACTGCCGCACATGTGCCATTCCAACCATGGCTAACCAATCTATCTTCTTTTAATCATCCTTAATTGCCTCAATAACAATAGTAACCCCATTCAACTCATAACAAACTCAATCCTCACTCATCCCGAGTGGCCTTGACTCACGAGACCATGCTATCTCAATCCCACAAACCGTCTCATACCCTTCTGATAATATTTCTACACCCCAGAGTTTATTTCTCTCACTCCTTTAATACTATCATGAACGCTGAAAAATATCATAGAACACTCCAACTATTTTCCCTTCCTCAGAAATCACACTGCAAAAGCTTGATTTTTAATCATACTGCTGCCTAAAAACCTTAAACACCGTATTCTTAAACTTCAAATTCGTTAGGACTGCTGTTGAGAGTCACCCACTCCGACTGGCCCCGAATACAATCAACTCCAAGGCTTTTCTAGGACATGAACACCCTTTTCAATGAATCACGTGACTGAGTCGCTACCCTAACAACTCGCCTATGCCTTAAGCAAAAATTCTGAATCTTCCAAAGCCTAACCCTGGTCCAATAGGGCCAACTTCTAAACACATTTGTCGAATCCCATGCACAATTACCTTTTTACTCCTTTCCCCTTAGCTGCAATAACTTGCCAATACGTCGATAATCTGCAACCCCATGAGAACAAAACCCTGCAACCCAATTGCAGGCGGTGGGACTTCCCCACTTAGTCTGAAGCTACTCCTTGCACCACCCTAGACCCTGCTGAGATCCTTTCTCCTTTGTTAACATGACCCTGCTCGACCAATCCACCCAACTCTTCTGTATTCTCCTGTTAGAATTCCCTAAATACTCAAATTCTCTAGCATTATTCACACATTCTGCCTCCTACAGAATAGTCACTAGAATTCTTCGCAAAAACATGCCAACCGCATGCCCGCTAGCCTGTTCACAGGAGATAACCCACCTGTGGAATTTACAACTAACACCCTCCAATGACATTGTACTGCACAATCTCTACGACATCAATACCCCATCCTAAGACTGTTCTCATTCACCAACTTTACCAGCCCGTCCGCCCTTCATGGACATCTACTAAATGAGCTACAATATCTTCTAATTCACCACTATGCTTCCGCTCTACTACTTTGGTTAACCTCATTCCTTTAAGCACTACCTGACTTCCTTTTCATACGCCTGGCCTTTTAGAAATTTAGCCGCCGCCTGACACTTCTCACATGTCTTCCTTCATCGTATGCTACCCAATTCAATATCATTCTCTGTAGCTCTTAAACCAGCAGATCACCACGACTTCAAACTCTCCGAAGATCATCTTTCTCAAGCTTCCTTCATTAGAAATAACTATTCAATTTTGAACCACCACACACCACGATCTCTGACAACCATTTCTTCAATACTACTTCACAACACTCTGACCCAATGCAACCGAAGAACTATAACACCGACGAACTTAACACATTCTATTCTATCAAAACAACAATATCACATCACAGATGAAAACTCCACCTCGCTTGATAACACCAAGTCTTATTACTTTATCCCCCGGATTTGAACATTCATAGTCCAATTGCCCCTCCTCCGCCAGAACTAAAATACTGAAATCTCGAAATTACGCTTTGAGAAGACCCCCCCCTTCAAGTCATTCATTACCCCGATATATGGGCAAGCATTTTACCGTTATATCAACACCGCGCGATAACCAAACGTAAGTATTTTAACAACCTGAGCATAGCCTCTAAGCTCTCAGGAACACAACTACTGAGCTGGAACAACATAATATCCTCCTGCAGGGTGACAACAACAACCCAATCAACTATGTACGAAAAACATCACGCACCATATCTGCAACACCATTTTAATTTCTCAAATTCCTGATTTATAGAGAGCGCTTCACGACGCGTAAGATTGAGTAGGAAGAAACACAAGCATAAGCCTTAAAGAAATCAAATCGCAAGATGAGGAATCAAGAAGGGAAGTACTCCTAACAGCCCTGTAGCCTCTCGAAGATAAGTAGAGACGTCTCTGTACCGATCCGCAAGACTCTACTAGACTTTTTCATGACTCCTGAGACCTAAGGGAACCTAGGGCTCTGATACCAAGTTGTCACGACCCAAAATCCATAAAGTCGTGGCGGCGCCGGACACCATTGTCAAGCAAGCCAATCATTAATGGTTAAGTTAAATTCCTGTTTTAATATTTGGAAATCGTTACATAATAACAACCGAATAAAAATCCGCTAAGTTAATTTTGATAGATTAAAGATCCATTTTGTAATAAAAATGCTTCCCAAACATATCCCAGAACCCGGTGTCACAAGTACATGAGAAATTTCTAATAATTTATACAAATACTACGAGGCTTGTCCGAAATACAAATTGGACAAGGAACTTAAAATGAAAATAAGTACAATATGAGGGAGACTCTGTCAGCTGCGGGTCGTCTCCGGATGACGCAAATCACCTAAGTATCCAAGACGGCCACATCGCTGGGAAAGTACCTGTGCAATAAAAATGCACAACAAGTGTAGCATGAGTACGAAAATAACGTGTACTTAGTAAGTATCCCGCCTAACCTCAGAGAGGTAGTGACGAGAGGTCAATTTAACACTTGATAGGGGTCAATAAAATATAATATATGAAGGATATCAACATGGTTATTAAAATCAAATAACAAACAATGAAAAGGAGGATCAACTGTTTCCATAAATTTATAAATTCTCCGGGTTCCGTCGTTTCATCTAACAATTTACATCCTTAAGACAATTTAATAATTCAAGTCACAAGTGGTATATAATATGTATATCTCATGCATAGGAAATGCCGAGGGTCATTCGGCCCGAACCAACAATAATAAAATGTGCACTGCCGAGGGTCGAACGGCTCGAACTATAGATGCATCTATTCCGTCGTGGCGTATGGCCCGCTTCCATGAGAGTAGTGGAAAGACTCAATATGCTCGCAGAATATATATATTGGGAAGCGGTCACATATAAATAATAGAATTACCTTTCTCGCGAATCATACTTGCGACTCGGGTATCCATATAAATACTCACATTCAAGTAATACCTCAGGAAGTCGTCAGGGAATATTTAGCCGAAGAAAGGATAAATTCTATTTTTACATGATTAAGAAAATGAAGTTTAACCTACCTGAGTATTAATTTACTAATTCAATGAGATTAGATAGTCTTGTTTTACCAACAAAGTTGCAAGTACATCAAGTAAAGCATGCTAGTGGGTCCTAGGCTACCCGGACATAAGCATAATAGTAGCTACGCACGCACTCCCATCACCTCGTGCGTATGTAGCCCCCACAAATAGTAGCACATATTTAATCAGTTCACCTAGGGGGGCAATTCCCCCTCACAAAGTTAGAAATGAGACTTATCTCGCTCCGAAATTCCATAACCGGCTCCCAAGTCCTTCCGACGACTCTAATTGATGCACAACGCTCCAAAACTATCCAAACAACGACAAACCAATGAAAATATACTCTAATATTTTTACCAATTCAAATTATATAAACTCCCATCTGCGCTCAATGAATTGACCAAAATGCCCTCGGGCCCACGTGCCCGGAATCCAAAATTTACCGAAGATAAACTCTACCCATAGTCTTACTAGCTCAAATATAGAATTTACTCAAATACTTATGCTCAATTCGTGGAATCCAAATTACCAATTTCTAGGTTTTTGCTCCAAAAATCCCAATTTCCTACTAATTTCCATGTCAAATTCCATGCAAGATCATATATTTAACTTAGGAATGGGAAGGAATCACTTACCTTGCAATGCTAGATGAAAATCCCCTCTTGAAGCTCTTCAAAATTGCCCACACCAAGTGAAACAATTAAGAAATGGACAAAAATCCCGTTTTAAAACACTGCCCAGGACAGCCTTCACTGCGTTCACGGCCTCACCTTCGTGTACGCAAAGAGAAAACTTCACGCGCCCAAAACAGACCTATGCGAACACGGACCCCTGGCTTTCTCACCCTACGCAAACGCACTCCACTATGTGCGAATGCGGAGCACACGAACATCCCTTGGCCAAACTAAGCCTATGCGTTTGCGAATATTCCCATGCGAACGTATAGAGAAATTTCCTCCTTGCCTAGAAAAGCCTATGCGTTCGCGACACTTCCCATGCGAATGCATAGGAGAACACCAGCACCAGAAAACAACAACAGCCAAACAAGAAGAAAATGATCCAAATTATCTCGAAACACACCCGAGGCCTCCAGGACCCTGTCTAATCCCACGACTCAATCCCATTACATCCCACGGACTTGTTAGAGACTTCAAATCACATCAAACAATGCCGAAATCACGAATCGCACTAAAATTCGAACTTTATGAACTTGAAATTTTGAACTTCCATTTCCGATGCCGAAACCTATCAAATCACGTCCGATTGACCCAAAATTTTGCACACAAGTCATATTCGACATTACGTACCTGCTCCAACTTTCGAAATCGCATTCCGACCCCGATATCTATAGTTCCACTTCCAGTCGGATTTCTCAAAAACCTTCAAATTTCTATCTTTAGCCAAATGACTTTAAAATAACTACGGACATCCGAAATCATTTCCGATCGCGTTCCCAACTCCAAAATCACCATACAAAGCTATTACCAGGCTCAGAATCCCAAACAGACATCAGTAGCACTGAAACGCCTTCCAACCCAAATTTATGAAATACTTCTAAAATGCTATCTTCCGTAATATGCGCCAAAATGCTCTCGGGTTATCCAATATTCGATTCGGACATACGCCCAAGTCAGAAATCATCATACAAACCTGCAGAAACCTTCAAATCCTGATTTGGAGGTCGTTTACTCATAATTCTAATCTTAGTTGATTCTTCTAACTTAAGGCTTCCGAAATGAGAATTTTCTTTCCAAATCCACCCAAACTTCCCGAATTTCAATTTCCGACCATACGTACAAGTCATAATAACTGAAATGAAGCTTCTCATGGTCCCAAACCGGTGAACGATGCGCTAGAGCTCAAAACGACCAGTCGGGTCATTACAATGGTGTGGCACTGAAGGGACGTCTACAGCCTTACAGAGGGTTGTGATCAAGAATGGGAAAGGAAGTGACATGGTAGTCTAGTTGGCTTGGACCCTAACTCTATCAAGATGATGTCACCCACAACAATCTTGATCCCGGTCATAATGCATGCAATGAGAAGAGCTTTCTCAATGCTTATGTCAGTCTCATTCCGGGACGGTATCAAGCGAGAGGTGACAAAACTGAGCCAGAATCTACCCTCTCGTGTGAGATCTTTCTTGAATGTTTTATGCAGGGGGTCAATCCAAGAGGGATTTTTCATTGCGATCACTGAGGCAATCCATGCACGTTCACCATCTCTGTTTGCCCATTTGGCCTCATACTCAGTCGTGCCCGGTCTCCAGCCTTTAAAGTATAGATCATTGATTGTGTCTTTGACACAAAGCACTGACTTCCTCCGAACTATGACAGTCTCACAGAACACTTTGTTGCATTTGTGATGAGGTGTTCTGGAAGCTCCATATGATGCGTAAAACTCTCGCACCAGTCTCTCATTGAAATCATCGGGCACCTCAGTGAAGCATTCTCAGTTTCTATCTTAGATGTTCTCCACTATGTGAGGGTACTTCTTCTGTAGCCCGTTCTGACTCAGCTGCTTTTCTTCATGTATTTTCCGTTTGGAGAGCCCTTCTTTATACAACTTCATTGATCCTTGTACCCCGAAAACGAGTTGGAAATCATCCCCTCATTTTCTTCTTGCCTCAGCCTGTAGGTCGAGTGAGGGAAAGGTCTCCTCCTCATCAGACTGGGAGGGATGATCATCAATAGGTTGGGATGGTTATGCTCGTGAACGTTTGGATTGTCGTGCTTGATGGCCGGAGGAGGCCCTTTTCTTAGTAGAAATAGTCTTCTTGGGAGCCATATCTGCAAAGAAACAAAGCGTGAGCGACATAGCTGACATTAGAAGGAAAAAAAAATCAACTATGCGACGAGTTACGCGGTCGCATAACCACTATGCGAACTGCAAACCTGTCGCATAATGTTAATCTGCTGAAGAGAGTCAATAATGCGATGGGTTATGCGATCGCATATCCACTATGTGGTTCACATAACCATCGCAAACTGAACACTTGTAAAACTCATCACATTATGCGATCGCAAATCAGCCGCAAACTACCTATTTTATCAGGCCTGTAACTGTTGGAGTATGCGGTGGTTTTGCGGTCCGCATATCACTTATGCGATCGCAAAGCCTCCATATTTTAGCATCTTCCTCAGGTCAACTAGGGTTTCTTATGAGGCAAAGATGCGGACCGCTAAATGATTATGCGGCCCTCAGAAGTCATCATCTTCACAGGTTTACCTCTACCCTCTACAATGGTGACCCTAGTTTCACTACCCATTAAGCCTGGACTTAATCACTTATGCAAGAGTCCCTCATTACGAGCATATAACCCAAAGAACAAAGATGGATCAAGAACAAATGCACAAGGAAACGAACAAAACAAGCTAATCACACACAAAATTATAACTAAAAATTAACAGGGATTGAAGTTGGGAAAGGAGAACATACCAGATTTTGATGAACGAGAAACAATCAAGGAGATGAATTCAACAATTGTGATCTTTGTTCACTTGTTCAAGTTCAAACTAGCCGTTTCCCTTCCTCTTTTTTGTTTTGTTTTGTTTTTGTTTAAGTGTGAAGTCTGTGCATTTGAGTGTTGGTGTGCTGATGATGGGGATTGTGCGAAGGGGACAGGGCCACGTACCTGTAAAATTTGTGCTGGATAAGTCACCGCATAATACCTGATGCGATCGCATTGCTCATTTCCACAACACGGTTCACTTGTGCGATCGCATAACCAATATGCGGTCCGCAAAGTGCCCATCCTCACCGCATTTCAGCCACCATTTTTTTCTAAACAAACTGCCATGGTGTGCGACCACTATGCAGTCCGCATAGCTAAAATGCGACCGCGTATATGTAGCAGACCTCCCATGGTGACTTTTCTTCCCTTTCACTCGCAATTTTATCCTGTTGTATGACCTTTTGAAGCACCTGCACTCTAACACACACTTCAAATTGCTCAATTTAATCTATCTAACAGAAGCTAAAATTTAAAGGACAAAAAGGATGTTACCACACATGGGTTGCCTCCCATGAAGCGCTTGATTAAACGTCGCGACACGACGAAGTTGGCTTTTCTTTGGGTTCACTCATTGGCTTTTTAAGGAGAAGTGCCACCAAGTATTTTTCTACATCTGTGCCGAAGTAGTGTTTGACTCGCTGTCCATTCACCTTGAAGGTTCGGAGCCCATCCTCCGATTCTAATTCCACAGCACCCAAAGGGGATACATCTACCACCTTGAATGGACCAGACCACTTCGATTTGAGCTTTCTCGGAAACAATTTGAGTCTTGAGTTGAAGAGCAAAACCAAGTCACCCGACTTGAACTCCCTTTTCAAGATCTTTTTGTCGTGGACGAAATTCATCCTTTCTTTGTACACAGCTGCACTTTCATATGCATGGAAACGGAATTCCTCCATTTCATTGAGTTGTGTTAACCTCAAATTTGCAGCTTCAGTCCATTCTAAGTTCAAACTTTTTAAAGCCCACATGGCTTTGTGCTCCAGTTCTACGAGTAGATGATAAGCCTTTCCGAAGACTAATCGGTAAGGAGAAGTGCAAATAGGAGTTTTGTATGCCGTGCGGTACGCCCACAATGCGTCATCTAGCTTCCTTGACCAGTCGATCCTGATAACATTAACAATCTTTGCTAGAATATTCTTTATCTCTCGGTTGGAAACTTCAACTTGGCCACTTGATTAGGGATGATAAGGTGTGGCCACCTTATGCTTGACGCCATATTTCTCTAGTAGCCCTGTGAAAGCCTTGTTACAGAAATGAGACCCACCATCACTAAGAATGGCTCTAGGAGTACCAAACTGTGTGAATATGTTTTTCTTCAAGAACGCGGTCACACTCCTTGCCTCATTGTTTGGTAAGGCAATTGCGTCAACCCATTTGGACACGTAGTCCACAGCTACCAAGATGTATTTCATACCACATGAGCTTACAAAGGGGACCATAAAGTCAATTCCCCACACATCAAAGATCTTGATCTCCATCACAAAGTGCATTGGCACTTCATGCCTCTTAGAGATTGATCCTTGCCTCTGACAATGGTCACAATCCTTGACCATTTGGTTAGCATCATGATAACTCGAAGGCCAATAATAACCACATTGAAGTACCTTCGCCGCCATTCGATTGCCCCCATGATGACCCCTAACCGGTGAGTCATGGCATGCCTTTAGAATTGGCATCATCTCCTCTTCTGGAACACACCTTCTAATAATGTTATTAGCACAAATGCGGAACAAGAATGGTTCTTCCCAGTAGTATTGCCGACACTCTGTCAAAAACTTCTTCTTCTGATAAGCTGCCAATCCATCCAGAATAAGGTCACTAACCAAGTAGTTAGCAATATCGGCATACCAAGGAGTGGATGAAGAAGACAATGCCAATATATGCTCATCGGGAAAGGCATCATTGATATCAAGATTTTCCTTCGGTCGTCCGTCCTCCTCAAGCCTAGAGAGATGATCCGCCACTTGGTTTTCTGTACCCTTACAGTCCTTAACCTCAAAGTCAAATTCTTGTAATAAGAGGACCTAAGGGATCAACCTTGGTTTGGCATCTTTCTTTTCCATGAGATAGCGAAGAGCAGCATGATCGGTGTACACCACAACCTTAGACCCCAACAAATAAGCTCGAAATTTTTCAAAGGCATATACAATGGAAGAAGCTCTTGCTCTATCATAGTATAGTTCACTTGCACACCGTTGAGCGTGTTGCTTGCATAATAGATGGGATGGAGAACCTTGTTATGCCGTTGACCCAGAACTGCTCCAATTTCTACACCACTGGCGTCACACATGAGCTCGAATGGAAGAGACCAATCCGGTGTGACAATAATGGGTGTCGTGGTGAGCTTCTCTTTAGTTCCTCAAATGCCTTAAAGCACTTTTCATCAATAAGAAACTTGGCGTCTTTCTCAAGGAGCTTGCACATAGGATTTGCAAATTTGGAAAAGTCCTTGATAAAGCGCCAATAGAATCCGCCGTGCCCTAAGAAACTTCAGACACCTTTCACCGAGGTTGGTGGAGGAAGTTTGGAAATGATTTCAATTTTAGCCCGATCAACCTCTAAAGTTAAGGTTAAACCAAGCACTTAGCTCGATCTCACAAGCAATTCACTGCTCTAGCACTGCCTTTTCTTTAGAATTTGCTTCTAAACCTCTAGAATCTAATCACAATTGTTTCAATGTCATTAATCATAGCCAAAAGGAATCGACTTTATTGAAAAAACTATGGCTTTACTATGTTTTCTTACCAAAATACCCAAAATCGACCCTGGACCCACTTGGTCTAACTCGAGGTTTGGACCAAAACCTATTTACCCAATCTCCCCCGAGCTCGGATATGCAATTGGTATTGGAATCCGACCTCAATTCGAGGTCTAAATCCCCAAATTTTGAAACTCATAAGTTCTACCCAAAAACCTAATTTTTACCATGAAAACTCTAGAATTTTGGTTGTAATCTTGTTAAAATTTGTTAGGAATGGAAAAGAATTAGTTGTAGATCACTTACCAATGGTTTGGAGAAGTTTGGGTATTTGGAAAATCACCTATGGATGTTTAGGGTTTGAGAGAATTGATAAAAAAAGTGAAAACCCCGTCAAAAATCTGATATAACAGGTTGCAGGTCTCGCATTTGCGAACTGGAGTTTGCATTTGCTAACATTGAGATTTCCGGGAATTATCGCAAATTGCGATAAAAATGTCGCATTTGCGACAAAGGGCATTTCACAATTGCGACACAAGATCTTGCATTTGCGAGATCTGAGGCTGGCCAATGACTTCGCAAATGCGAAGCCTTGCGAGATCTGAGGTCTGGAACACCAGATTTCAGTTGTTGGGTATTTTTCTAAGTCTAGACACTCTGAAGCCTACCCAAAACTCACCCGATCCCCCGAGGCTCCAAACCAAACATGCATGCAAGTCTAAAAACATCATACAGACTTGATGGTGCGATCAAATCATCAAAATAACATCAAAATCTACAGATTTAACCTCAAAACTCAAGATTTCCTTAAGAACACTCAAATTTCTAACTTTTCAACCGGATGTCCAAATTACATCAAATCAACTCCAATTATCATCAAATTTCACAGATAGGACATAAATATCATAAAAAACTTGTTTCGGGCTCCGGAACCAAAATACGAGCCCGATATCATCAATTTCACATATTATTTCATTTCTTGAATTAACTAGTAGAACAATTTTCTTCAAAAATTGTTTTCTAAGGCTAGGGACCTCAGAATGCAATTCCGAGCATACGCCCAAGTCCCATATTTTACTGCGAACCTCCCGGGATTGTCGAAACACAGATCTGGGTCCGTTTACAAAAAATGTTGACCAAAGTCAACTAAAACTAAATTTTAACTCTAGAAATTCCTATTTCTCATATTTTCACATAAAAGCTTTCTGTTTTCAAGCCCGGACTGCGCACACAAATTGAGGTAATTAAAATTAGTCTTTTTATGGATAATAAGCCTAGAATTAGGTCTAATTTCATAAAATTAGCCCTTGGGTCGTCACAATCTCCACCTCTGAAACACACGTTCGCCCTCGAACGGATATAGAAAATTACCTGAATTGGCAAACAAGTGTGGATATTTATTCTGCATGTCAGACTCGGACTCCCAAGTAACTGCCTCAATGGGTTGACCTCTGTATTGCACTCAAACTATAGGATAACTCTTAGACCTCAACTGACGAACTTGCCGATCTAAAATGGCTACCGACTCCTCCTCATAAGTCAAATCCTTGTCCAATTGGACAGAACTGAAGTCTAACACGTGGGACAGGTCACCATGATATTTCCGGAGCATATACACATGGAATAATGGCTGAACTAAGGATAAACCTGGAGGTAACACAAGTCTATAAGCTACCTCCCCCACTCTATCAAGAATCTCAAAAGGCCTGATATACCGGGGGCTCAACTTACCCTTCTTCCCAAATCTCAAAACACCCTTCATGGGTGATACCCGAATCAATACTCGCTCTCCAACCATGAATGCTACATCTCGAACCTTACGATCGCCATAACGCTTTTGCCTAGACTGAGCTGCACGAAGTCACTCCTAAATAATCTTGACCTTATCACAATATGAATCCTAATACTCTTAGGATGTTTGTCTTGTAGGTGAAGCATGACCGTAAACCTTGTCGTACTTGGTCGTGTTCTATCTTGCGTCGCTTTGTCATCTGCGAGAGGCTTCCCTACTACTGAAGCAATGGACAATATCGATTTCTTTGCAAAACAATTTGCTGGCAGATCCGGCAGAGAAATCCAAACGGCTGCTCTTGAAGTTTCTTCACGTGGATTGAATCCTATCGTCCATGGGAAGGCCCTAAAGAAGAATTCATCTCCCTTTGCCTTAACAAAACCAGTAGTTCTTGATAACACCTTATAAAAATCATCAAAGAGATCAAACCTTACCAATATATGGCGAAACTCAAGTTGCACAACGTTACAATAACCTTTGACGTCGAATTGTTTCGGTATGAGTTGTCGTAACTCCTGAATATCTAGTTTCCCATATGAAAACTTAAGAATAACTGCTTCATGCAGTCCTTCTTCGATGGTGAACACATTAACCTCGTCCATGGTGAACTCAATTGTTGGTTCTCCATGAACCATGTTGGCAGGAATCAACTCGACTTTTGAATTTGACGTGGCAACTTTGTTTGGATTAATTCGTGCAGCATAAGTTTGATTTGGATTATTGTTAGGGTATGTTTCAGTAGGTTTTTGGATTTTCTCTCCCACAACCAAAGGCTGGGGAGAGCTCGCAGCAGCTATGGATGCCCTAGGAAAGCATGAAAATGCAAGTGAGATGGAGGAGAGAGGAGAGAGGAGAGAGCATTTTTGATAATTCTTTTTTGACTTGAGCTTCTCTAGGCTCAAGTATGTACCCAATAACCGAGCTTCTACAGGATCAAACCATCAAACTTGCGATCCACACCGTCTACCGTATAATTCCTCATAGGGAGCCATCTGAATGCTTGACTGATAACTATTATTATAGGCAAACTCTGGTAATGGCAAGAACTGATCCCAAGAACCTCCAAAGTCAATTACACAAGCGCGGAGCATATCCTCTAAAATATGAATAGTACGCTCGGTTGCCAGAGTTAAAACTGTTACCTAGATTGGGTATCACCTCCAAACAATCACATGAAATCAAATTCTCCGGGGTTATACCCTCAAAGCCAGAGTTAAAACTGTTACTTACCTTAACAGCTAAAATCTTATTCCGGGATGCCCTCGTCTCTGGACTCGGTCTCCAAAAGATCAAGATCTAACAAAAATCACATACTACTATCAACATAGTCTAAGGAATCGAATTTCGCAATAAAAACTACAAAATATGCCAAAAATTCAAAATCGGCAAAAACCTGGCCCCCGAGCCCACGTCTTGAAATTAGTCAAAAATGGAAGAATCAAAACCCTCGTCCTCTTTTGAGTATAACCACAAAAAATTTATTAAAATCGGACTCCGTTTGGTCCCTCAACTCCCTACCTAAAACCCTCTAAAACTCAAGCCCTGACTTCCTAAATTTCAATTTGAAATCATCAATCAAATCCCAAAAACGAAGATGGATTTATGAAATATAACCAACATTGAGTAGAGAACACTTACCCCAATCCCTATGGTGAAAATAGCCTCCACAATCGCCCAAATCCGAGCTTCCCAACTCAAAATATGACCGAAAGAACAAACCCTCATTTTATATAATTTTTTGCCAGTTATTCTACCTCGTTTCTCATGCCAAACGATCCTGAAACTCACTTTTTATGCCTCCAATGGATTAATTGTGAAATTCTAGTTTAGATAAGCTTTTGAATCACTAAATTTGACCTTATAACGAAAGAGATGTGTAAGTTTTAATATTTGTAAATCGTTCAGATTTTTAAATATACTGTTAGTGGCAATTTCGTAATTAATGTGAAAAATCTGGCATCTTAGTAAAATGACCATAAAATTCTCATACAATGTCCAAATTCGATGATTCTTTCTGCTACGGGTCCGTAATTATGATACGGATCTAATGCTTCATTCGAAACAGAAATTGGAGCTCATTAGTTCGATATGATATCATTTATGATTGAAGAAACGACGTCGAAATAAGAAAAACGAGCACAACGCAGCCCAAACCTATCCGAAACTCACCCGAACTCCTTAGGACCTCGTACGAACATACTAACAAGTCCCATAACATAACTCGAACTTAGTCGGACCTTCGAAACACCCAAAACAACACCAAAACACCAGATCTACGTCGAATTCAAGCCTAAGAACTTCTAAATTTCTAACTTTTGCCAATTCAAGCCTAATTTCACCACGGACCTCCAAAATTATATTCTGGACACACTCCTAAGTCCAAAATTACCCAATGAAGCTAATTGATTCATAATAATCCAAATCCGAATTCGTTTACTCAAAAGTTAAAAAATTGGTCTAACCTTTCAAAATTAGAGCTTCTAGATGAGAGCATTCTCCCAAATCAATTTCGGATAACCTGAAATACCGCAACTGGCGATTCACATAAGTTATAACACATCATACGGAGCTACTCATGACCTTAAACAACCGTGCAAAGTGAATTTCTCAAAACGACCAGTTGGGTCGTTACAAAGGCGAACAATCTCCCGAATATATATTTTAGCCAACCGTTCCAAAGTATAAGTACTTGCCATTGGAATGAAATGTGCTTATTTAGTCAGCCTATCAAAAATAACCCAAACTGCATCAAATTTCCTTTGAGTCCGTGGGAGTCCAACAACGAAGTTCATAGTGCTCACACTTCCACTCAGGTCGATGTTGCTCATATTTCACATGTTGGCAATTCAAACAACGAGCCACGTAAGCAACAATGTCTTTTTTCATCATTCTCCACCAATAATGCTGTCTCAAGTCCCGGTACATTTTGGCTACACCTGGATGAATGGAATACTTAGAACTATGAGCTTCCTCAAGAATCAACTCACCCAGGCCATCAACATTAGGCACACATATACGGCCCTACATCCTCAAGACACCGTCATCTCCAATTATAACCTTCTTGGCACCATCGTGCCGAACTGTGTCCCTAAGAACCATAAAATGTGGGTCATCATCATGCCGCTCTCTGATACGCTCAATTAAAGAAGACTGAGCGACTGTACAATCTAAAATACTGCCGGGCGAAATATCCAACCTCACGAACTGATTAGCCAAAGTATGAATATCCGAAGCCAATTGTCTCTCCCCAACTAGAATAAATGCAAGGCTAGCCATACTCACTGACTTCCTACTCGTGCATCGGCCACCACGTTGGCCTTCCTAGGATGATATAATATAGTGACATCATAATCCTTCAATAACTCCAACCATCTCTGTTATCTCAAATTTAGATCCTTTATCTTGAACATGTACTGGAGACTACGATGATCTGTGAAAACCTCACACGGCACACCATAAAGATAGTGGCTCCAAATATTTAATGCATAAACAATGGCTGCTAACTCTAAGTCATGGACAAGATAATTCTTCTCGTGAAATTTCAATTGATGAGACGCATATGCAATCACCCTGCCTTCCTGCATCAATACTGCCCCTAGTCCAACTCGGGAAGCATCACAATAAATCGTGAAAGAACCTGAATCTGATGGTAACACCAACACTGGGGCTAAAGTCAAGGCTGTATTGAGCTTCTAAAAGCTCGCCTCGCACTCATCTGACCATTTAAATGGGGCACCTTTATGAGTCAATTTGGGCATTAGGGCTGTTATAGACGAGAATCCCTCCACAAAATGACGGTAATAGCCTGCCAAACCCAAGAAGCTTCTGATTTCTGTGGCTATAGTGGGTCTAGGCCAGCTTTTGGCTGCCTCTATCTACTTCAGATCTACCTGGATACCCTCTGCTGATACAATATGACCCAAGAAAGCTACTAAATCTAACCAGAACTTACATTTTGATAACTTGGCATACAACCGATTATCCCTCAAAGTCTGGAGTGTTATACGGAGGTGTTGTTCATTCTTCTCACGGCTGTGGGAAATATATCAGAATATCATAAATGAATACAATTACAAAAGAATCCAAATGAGGCTTGAAAACCCGATGCATCAAGTCTATAAAGACTGCTGGAGCATTAGTCAAACCAAATGACATCACCAAAAATTCATAGTGCACATATCTCGTCTGAAAGGCTGTCTTAGGAACATCAGATGCCCTAATCTTCAGTTGATGGTAACTAGATCTCAGTTCAATTTTTGAAAACACACCGGCACCCTGAAGTTGATCAAACAAGTCATCAACCATCGGCAATGGATATTTATTCTTGAGAGTTACTTTATTCAACTACCGGTAGTCTATACACATCCTCATCGACCCATCCTTCTTCTTCACAAACAAAATTGGTGCACCCCAAAGAGAGACACTAGGTCTAATAAAACCCTTATCCAGCAAGTCTTGCAATTGCTCTTTCAATTCTTTCAATTCTGGTGGGGCCATTTGATATAGAGGAATGATAATGGGTTGAGTTCCCGGAGCCACATCAATACAAAAATCAATATCCCTGTCGGGTGGAATCCCTGGCAGGTCTGCAGGAATCACCTCGAGAAACTCACGAACAATAGGCACTGAATCTAGAGGAGGAACCTCAGCCTCAGAGTCACGAATATGAGCTTAATAGGCAAAACACCCCTTTTTAACCATACGACGAGCCTTGGCATACGAAATCACTTTTCTGGGAGAATGACCATGAGTCCCTTTCCACTCTAATCAAGGCAAACCTAGCAAGGCTAAAGTAATTGTCTTAGCGTGACAGTCCAGAATGGCATAATACGGTGACAACCAATCCATGCCTAATATAACATCAAAATCGACCATGTCAAGAAACAAAAGGTCTACACTAGTTTCAAGACCCTCAATGACTACCATGCATGAACGATACATATGATCTACCACAATAGCATCCCCCATCGTGTAGACGCATAAACACGAACACTCAAGGATTCACGAGGCATAATCAAATACGAGGAAAAATAGGATGAAACATAAGAATAAGTAGACCCCAGATTAAACAAAAATGAAGAAGCTCTATCGCAAACTGAGATGATACCTGTAATAACAGCATCAGAGGACTCCACCTCGGGCCTGGATGGAAATGCATATAATCGGGGCTGGGCCCAGCCACCCTGAACTACGTCTCCAGGAGGACCTTTGATAGGTAGACCTCCACTTCTAGCGGGCTGGCCTCCACCTATAGCAACATGACCTCCACCTCTAACAACTTGACCCCTACCCCGGGCTACCTGTCCCCTAACCCTGGTTGTCTGGGCAGGTGGTGCTGAGACTATAGCACGAGAACCTTGATACTAAGGCTGATTACCTGCATATTACAGACAAATCCTTCGAACATGCCCATATTCACCACACTCAAAACATCCTTCCTGATATGAAGACTGACCTTGACGAACCGGATGACCTCGATAATAACTCCACAGAGGAGGTGCTCTAATAGGAGTTGAAGGAGCAGTATCGACTGGCTGAGCAGAAGGAGGTGTACAAGAACCACGACCACCGAAAGTACTGTGTGAAACCTGACGTGCTGAGTGAAATGGCGTGGAAGACTGGCCTCTACTAAATGAAATACCGCCTCTAGACGAGGCACCACTAAATCCACCGGAATGGCGAGGTCTCTTGTCTGACCCTTGATCTCCCATCCTAAGAACTGACTCAAACCTCCTAGCCATATTAGCCGTATCCTGAAAAGAAAACTCGGTCCCTGTCTCCTTAGCCATCTGCAACCTGATGGGCTGAGCAAGGCCCTCAATAAACCGTCTGAGCCTTTCTCTCTCTGTGGGCAACAGAAGAATTACATGTCTAACCAAATCTACAAAACGATTCTCATACTGGGTGACAATCATGTTTTCCTGCTGAAGTAGCTCAAACTGACGTCATTTCTCCTCTCGAGTAGTAACATGCAAGAACTTCTCCAAAAAGAGATAAGAAAATTGATCCCAAGACAAAGCAGGCGACGCAATTGGTCTAGTCAACAAGTAATCCCTCCACCATTTCTTGGCGGAACCAGTCATCTGAAAAGCAGCGAAATCGACCCCATTGGTCTCCAAGATACCCATATTATGCAAAACCTCATGACAACTATACAGATATTCCTGAGGATCCTCTGAAGTCTCACCACTGAAATGAACAGGAAATAACTTAATGAACCTGTCCAACCTCCACAAAGATTCGGTGGACATAGCTGCCCCATCAACAGGCGGCACTGCAGCAACTGCTGAATTACTCCAACTGGATTGGCCGCTGGGGTATGAACCTGAGGAGTGGTCTGATCATGAGTATGAGTAACAAGAGTCAGAATCCCTTCTCCAGCTTGAGATATGGTCGCTGCCACGGGGAATGTGCCAGTCTGGGCTACACTCTCCATAATGCCCACTAACCAGACCAAAGCATCCTGAAGCACTGGGGTGGCAATAAACCCTTTTGGGACCTGGGTTGGTCCCGCTGGAACGGCCTGAGTTGGAAATCCCCTCATGAATCTCAACCTGGGGCTCCGCAGCTAGGGCTACTGTATGAGAAACGGGCTGTGTCCTGCCCCTACCTCGACCTCGAATATTGCCTCAGCCTCTGCCCATAGTAGGAGTTGTTGCTGATGCTGGAAGACCGTATGATTGGTCAGCGGAAGAGGAAGCACGGGTTCTCGCCATCTTTGAAAGAATATAAGAGTCCAAATCAGTATTTGAGATAACGAGAATCATAGAAACCCTAGAGATCTTGGGCTCTGGCGAGAGGCAACTAAGAGAAGACACTTGCGAAGCTATTCGATCACTGTCATGGCCAATCCGGCCGGTGACTTGCCACCTCCTGTGGATGCTCTGCCACCCCAGCCTCCCCCCAACACTACCATGCCCTCCACAATAACAAAAAACACCTAAAAACCCATGGATTACGCACATGCAATAAGACCTACATCGAATATTGCCATGCAGGATCGTGTTCACACTGTGGAACCTATATCATATAGACGGGCAACGTTTCCTCAAGGACAACCTTTGGTGAAGTTTACAGAATCTGAAGTTGAGCGAATGAATATCATAGAAGGCTTGAAGTATGCTGTTGTGTGAAAACTTTCTTATGGATGGACAGACTTGCAAGAGTTACGTAAAATCATCCCAATACAATGTGGAATTAAGGGTGAGTGAAGCATTGGATTTCGAAGGGATACGCATCTCTTAGTAAGATTGACATTATGGCAAGATTTTATTGAATTTACGTCGAAAAGTTTATATTATTTCAAGGATAAGTTTGGCAAACAATTTCAGTTGAGAACACTACTGTATGACTCAAAATTTAAAACTAGAGAGGAAACATCTCAGGTTATGGCTTGAATATGTTTCCCTAATCTGTTGCCAACATTCTTTGTCAAAGAGTGCCTCTTTTATATTGCTTCAGCAGTTGGTAAACCAATTCATCTTGATATGGCAACATTGAATAAGAAAAGACCAAGTTGTGCTCGAGTGAAGGTCCTTGTTGATCTATTGGCTGATCTTCCAAAGAAGGTGAGAATGGATATAGAGAATGAAACTTTAGGAGAGGTGAGAACTGAATGGGTAAATATTAGGTATGGTTATTTACCTAAATACTGTAAGGAATGCAAGCTTCAAGGGCATGACATGATGGATTGTTGGAGATTACATCCAGAATTGATGGCTACAAAGGAGGTGGAGGAGCAAATTTCAAATGATGTAGCTGAGGAGCCTAATGTAGGAAAGCATAAACAACTTGGTCCTCTAATGATCCTATCGAGTGGTAAGGTGGTTGGAAATGTAAATCAACAATGGAAAGAGGTGAGAGATAATAGGCATAAAATAAAGGAGAAGATGAATGAGGGTAGCAAAAACCATGGGCAGGAAATAGTGCTAGTTGACAATCAAACTGCTTTTGTGCTACAACAAGTAAAAACTAATAACAAGTTTGCTATTTTACAAGATGATAATAGTGAGGCAAATGAGAATAATCAACTGGCATTGATCGAGAACAATGGTGAGAAAATGGTGAGTCATAATCCTAAGAAGAACTCTGCTTTGAATGTTGCAGCCCCATCATATAAACCTAAGTCCCCTGAGACTGGAAGGACAAAGAGAGATAACAATGAGAAGCATCATAATGCTGGGAAATGTGTGAACTCTGTAGCACCTACTACCAGTATTAGTCCAGATGGGAGTGGTACTTAAGATGAAAAAAGAATCATGGATAAAAGAAGTAATGATCAACAGATTAAGGAATCCAGTGCCCAGTGGGTTCAGAGAACTTTTAATGGAATAGTTGCTACCAATACCCCTTATCAAGAGATGCCAACACAAGACACAAGAGAGGAAGGAGAACAGGCCAAACACATAGATAGAAGCTATATGCTAAGTTCTCCAAGTGTGAGTTTTGGTTGGATTCCGTGGCATTCTTGGGACATGTGGTATCCGGAGAGGGTGTCAAGGTTGATCCCCAGAAGATTGAGGCAGTTCAGAGTTAGCCGCGTCCTACTTCAGCTAATGAGATCAAGAGCTTCTTGGGCCTAGCAGGCTATTATCGCCGATTTGTGGATGTGTTTTCATCTATTGCAGGCCCATTGACTAGATTGACTCAGAAGAATTCCCTGTTCCGATGGTCCAACGAGTGTGAGGTGAGCTTTCAGAAGCTCAAGGCAGCATTGACTTCAACACCAGTTCTAGTATTGCCTTCCAGTTTAGGGATGTATATAGTGTATTGCGACGCTTCACGTGTTGGTTTGGGTTATGTGTTGATGCAGGAAGGGAGAGTTATTTCTTATGCTTCGCGCCAGCTGAAGGTTCACGAGAAGAATTACACTGTGCATGATTTGGAGTTGGCGGAGATTGTTCATGCTCTTAAGATTTGGAGACACTACTTGTATGGAGTGTCCTGTGAGGTTTATATAGACCACCTCAGCGTACAACACTTGTTGAAGCAGAGGGATCTTAACTTGAAGCAACGCAGATGGCTTGAGTTGTTGAAGTATTATGATATCACCATTCTTTATCATCTGGTCAAGGCAAATGTGATAGCAGGCGCCTTAAGCAGGAAAGTAGAGAGTATGGGTAGCTTGGCTTATATTGAAGCAGAGGAGAGACCTCTAGCCTTGGACATTTAGTCCTTGGCTAATCGCCTGGTGAGATTAGACCTTTCAGAGCCTCGTCGAGTTCTAGCACATGTGGTCGCTCAATCTTCGTTATTGGGTGAAATTAAGGCTCGTCAGTTTGATGATCCGTGTCTGGCAGAGCTTCGGGAGACAGTGATTCAGGTTGGTGCCAAGGAGGTTGCTATTGGCGAGGATGGTGTTCTGAGACTTCAAGGCCATTTATGTGTTCCTTATGTCGATGGCCTTAGAGGGAGGATTCTGGAGGAGGCACACAGTTCTCGGTATTCTGTTCATCCTGCTACTACAAAGATGTATCGTGATTTGAAGCAACATTAGTGGTGGAGGCAGAGGAAGAAGGACATTGTGGAGTACGAGGCTAGGTGTCTTAATTGCCACAGGTTAAGTATGAGCACCAGAGGCTAGGAGGCCTACTTCAGCAGATGCCCATTCCTGAATGGAAGTGGGAGCACATCACTATGGACTTCGTGGTTGGGTTGCCTCGGACTTTGCAGAAAGTTGACGCGGTTTGGGTCATTGTGGATAGATTGTCCAAATCAACGCATTTCATTCCTATGGCTACTACTTATACTTCTGAGAGGCTAGCCTAGATCTACATTCAGGAGATAGTCTGGTTGCACGGTGTGCCGGTGTCCATTATATCAGATCGAGGTCCTCAGTTCACCTCGAACTTCTGAAGAGCATTGCACAGAGAGATAGGCACTCAGATAGATCTCAGCACAACATTTCACCCGCAGACTGATGGGCAGTCGGAGCGTACAGTTAAGATATTGGAGGACATGCTCAAGGCATGCGTGATTGATTTCGGAGGTTAGTGGGACCATTTCTTTCCTTTGGCCGAGCTTTCTTACAATAATAATTATCAAACCAGCATCAAGATGGCTCCATTTGAGGCTTTGTATGGTCAGCGATGTCGTTCTCCTATCGGGTGGTTTGAGCCTGGCGAGGCTAAGTTATATGGCACCGACCTGATGAGGGATGCGTTGGAGAAAGTGAAGTTGATTCAGGAGAGGCTCCATACAGCACAGTCCAGACAGAAGCGTTACGTGGATCAGAAGGCGCGTGACGTTTCATTTATCCCTGCCTAGTCTTCATTCCCTTATATTATTACATCTTGACCCTAGTAAGTATTACGTCGACCTCTCGTCACTACTTCGAGATTAGACGGGATACTCACTGGGAACATATTTGTTTATATGTACTCATGCTACACTTTTGTACTTAATTGTACAGGTTCTGAGACAGGTGCATCTGGTTATCTAACCGGAGCGTGATCTTGAGAGCATAATCTGTACCCGACTCCACGGTGAGCTGCTCCCCTTGCTGTATCTCAGCAGAATTTGGAGTTGTCTTTTGTTATTTCTGTCTATTTCCTTCAGACAGTGGCACAATTATTCTATCATATTTTGTATATTCTACTAGTCCGCCCGTAGACTTGTGACACTAGGTCCTGGCACACGTAGTAGATATTATACTCTTGGTACTATATATGTTATTTTCGGTCCTTTTGGTTGTGTTTATTTGAGTTGCCTAAGCTATATGTTTTCACTTTAAAAACTCTTTAACCTTAAAAATTGGCAAAGTTTCGGAATAATATATCAAATAAGCTAATCTCGTTAGTAACACAAGTGTTGGCTTTCCTGACCCTGGCATTGGGCGCCATCACGACCTGGGTTAGGATTTTGGGTCGTGAAAAAACAGGTTGAGGTCGCTGCCTTACCCACCACGTGTCGCGCCCTTTTTCGCAAAATCGGGTTTCGACATGTGACAACTCTGTTAAATGGGTATTAAAAGAAGAGAGTAGCCACCTAACTATTTTAAGGTGCGTTAGGGCACCTATTGTGCAAATAATTCTGTTTGATTAGTTAGCGCCACCAAAGATCGGGTAAAGGCTCAAGTTTCCTCAAAGAGAAGGTGTTAGGCACTCCTCAAGGTCCACAAATGTGGGTCCCGGCCTAACTTAAAATTATGTAGATTAGGCTACATGATCAAATAAGCAAAGAGAGTACGAAAATCAAAGAATTTTATTACAAAGATCTTAATGCGAATGTAGAGGTACAGTTGTTTCAACTCTACTAGAAAGAAAGAAAAGGGGGGTCCTAAGTTTTTTAGCCTAAAGGATCACCCCGAGCAACATGAATAATACTCTGCAACTCCCTTGGGGTAAGGTGTTACACATATTATTCAGCGGGCACAAACTATCATCTCCTGCTACCTGATTACTATGTTAAAATTGTTTACCTAAAAGCACTCTAATTCAATTCTAAGTCGTGCCCTACGCGTGCACCACCCGTCCCATACCTATGGTCCAGGAGGTTTTGGACCACTATTTGGATGGTTCTAGACCTTACTTAGGCTGCAAAAAAATGAAAAGCTAAGCGACAGGCAAATAACACATAAGACTTCATGTAAAGGCAGTTAGAGGCTCACATTAACCTCCACACTTAAAAAAGAAATGCACGCAAACAAATATTCAAGTTAAGAGCTTTAAGAATTAAGAACCTTAAACCCTAATAGACATGATTGCTAGGTGACTTTGAATTAAAGAAAGTGGGTTGTTTCAGATGCAAAATATTGCTTGTAGACGGGATTACACAAATGTTATAAGCTAATTATTGAAATCGCAAGTTTCAAGTTATTAAACTTATAAGTGATATGCCTAGGTGATCTACGCAGTCAAAGATAGCAAAAGATGTTGGGGAAAAGCCCCAGAATTATTCATGCTCTCTAACAGTAGCGTACATAAAACAATGTTTGAGTGGTTTAGAATTAACAAATTATGGCGAGCAATTATTCCCTATAAGGAGGATCTTTAACGTGCAGTACTTAGAGCCTATTTTATTGTCATATATTAGTCCTATAGGCATTTTTCTAGGTGAACAGTGCCAATTGAAATAATTGGAATCTTATAGGCATGATTTCTAATGAACGGTGCGAATTGAATGAAAAATCAATGACAACTGATTCCTATAGGCAGATTTTCTAATAACACATAGCTGTAAATAAAAATTGCAGCATTTTGTTCATGTTTGCTAGCAGGAAATATGTGTGTGTTTGTGTGCTTCCCCTAATGGCATGATTTCTATAGTGCACATAGTGATTGAATAGCACATATAGAAAATAAATCACTAAGTCCTAGAGGCATATTATCTACCCATTTTGTATGCAAATGTTAAAATATACCCTTTTCCCATTTTTACTAACACCCCAATCATTTATACAAAGTTATTACAGGCCCAATAATGAGCAAGATACAAAATGTTATACAAATGATGACAACAGGCCCAAATAAAATACCAAGCACCGTCTGGACCTTCAGTAATTCTGACACAGCATACCCATGACTCTTATAAGGAGCCATATTCACCACACGACTCAAGAATCCATAAAGGATCCCAAAGTCGATTTGTTTGACTATATTGGCAAGTATTGCACCAACTCAGATATATAGTAGATAATAGGATAGAAAAGGGTGAATAGGGGTAGTTAAGTTTCAGGGAATGACTAAGGGCCCAAATCCTAGTGTGTCGGAGTTCACAAGGGCCTCAAATGGACCCCGAGCAACGCTCACACTGGGGAGGTCAGTAGTAAAGCCTAGGTAGCCTTGGCTTTCAGCTGGCTAAGAATGAGTACTGAAGATAGCATAGGTTCAAGTGAAGGAGAGTGAACCAAGGTTGAGAGACAAGAATTGAGGGATACAAGCATGGTCAAGTTGAGCACATAGAGAAGATAATCAAATAGGTCATAGGATTTAAGAACAAACTTAGTAAAGATTTAGAAACAGTTTCAACACTTAGCGCATAGGCAGCCACATGTTAGCAGAGTTAAGGAAAGAACAAGTTTGCAAGATTGGAAAAAATTATCATACATAAGTTCATAATACCAAATAAGTGAAAACCTAAACGGTCCAAATTATGCTAAGTATTAGTCCTAGTGTTACAAGATAGTCATGTTAAATTGGCAGCAGAACAACATTTAAACATGATAGGGAAGCAGATTATGACAATTACTAGTGAATGAAGGGAGCCAAAAAACATGCTAAAGGGAATATTAATAAAGAACTAGTCATGGTTGATAAAAGATCTTGACACAGGATTAAAACATGCTACATAGGCAAGATACCGTTACAGAAATTCAGAATAGAATAGGAATATAAACTCGTGCCATATAGTAAATGTAGACATTCAGGATTTGAACACAATCGACTAGTTAAACTAAAGGGAGTACAAATTATGCATATGAAGCATGTTCAAGTAACATAATTAGCATTTAAAGCATAACTAAACACTAAAGAGATGATAACCAGGAAAAGGTCACATAAAGTAGTGGTTCATAACATATTGACTTATGAGAATCTAAATACTCGAATCAGGCTTAGGCATGTTTCGACTAGCAACATTGTGTGAAATTAAATGCCAAAGGGATTTTAAACTGAGGTAAAGCAAACAGAAATGCTCACAAGAAAAATCCAGAACACATTAAGCTATGAACTTCATCAGTGAAAACATATGCAAATTGCGGATACATAGGACTGAAATTGCAAAAGTCCAGTAACTCACCAGTTAAACGAATAACAATAAGGAATTAAAATTCCAGAAGAACCCCAGAATCTCAATGCGTCAAAGTTCCCAAGAGCTTCGATGAACTCCGGCCAATGCTTGCACCAAGAGAAGGTGGATGAACAAGGTCTTAGTGGCCTTGGCTTTCAGCCCGCCAAAACAGAATACAGAATAAGAGAATAGCAAAAGCCCCAATTTTTCAGTGAGGAATATGTTGATTCAAGTCTGTCCCAGAAAGGGAAATGGGGGGGGGGGGGGGGAGGTTATATTGCAGTAAAAAAATGAACGATCACACAAGAAAATGAAATAAATCAAACAACAAATAAGGAAAGAAGCATGCAAAATCAGTTCAATATCAATCTAGAAGAGAAATCCGGTAAACCCTAGTTTTTTAGGGAAAGTGTAAATCAAGAAAAATCTAAATGAAATCGGACTCACATAATATGGTATTGAACGTATTTAGATGAAATAATTCTCAAAATCAAAGATTTGAACTTCTTTGGTTCAATTTCAGAAGCTATTGCTTGTCATGTTTAGGCAAGCACTTAGGTAACACCACAAACGGACAACCAGTACCAAAGGGTTTCAAATATGGCAAGAAAATAGTATTTGAATCCCATTAACAATGGGATTAGGAGAGGGATTGAGGGGAGGCGGCTAGGGTTTAGTGAAGAGGAGGGGAGTGACAGAGAGAATAGAGGTGGTAATCTTTAAGAAATGGGGTTAGGGTTAGGTTTTGGGGATATAAGGAATGGAAATGGGGTGTTGTGGGCCGTTGATCGATTTTGACCAACGGTCGAGATTAAAAATGAGATGGTCGGGTTTTGGACAGGGCAAGGTCGCTTGGGGTTGGGCTTGAGGATTGGGCTAGGGATTTGGGTATGTTTGGACTCAAAATTGGGCCAGCTTTTAAATGGGAGATTAAAAGGGAAATAATTTAATAAAATAGTTAAATATATATATATAAAAATTCTATTTATGCAAATTATTACTTTAAAAATTATATCAGATTATAAAGAAAATGTAAAAATATTATTTTGACCTTTAATAAAATTAAAAACTCAATAAAATGCAAAATATAAGCTATTATTGCAAGATTGTGCAAATAGTCTAAAAATACTATTGTAATTATATAAAATGAAGTGAAAATATTTAAAATATGTATTATGGATGCAAATAATAATTTTAAGTAATTAAGTCATCACAAAATAATTTGAAGGAGTAATTCATAAATATTCAAGTAATTTAAATGTAGGAAAAATCAATTTTAAAGATCTATAATTATGGAAAATTATAAAAAATGATTGTAAACTAAATAAAAACACAAAATGATTTTTTGAAAGTATATATATTGTTTGAGAAAATATGAGGGAAAAATTGAGTATCAATAGTTACCCCTATTTACTCGGGAATGATGAAAGAGTTGTCTGGTAAAGAAAATGATGAGCGATTTTTGCCGAATGATG
Organism: Nicotiana undulata; assembly: GCA_005239495.1. Taxonomy (NCBI): domain Eukaryota; kingdom Viridiplantae; phylum Streptophyta; class Magnoliopsida; order Solanales; family Solanaceae; genus Nicotiana; species Nicotiana undulata. The sequence goes on from ML286539.1 coordinate 50,484, forward strand.
TGATTTGGAAAAAATGGGGGTTGAACCTTGGTTCCTGAGTTGACGACATATCCCTGGTGTTATGAGAATCAGGTCGTGTGTAGTTCTGGATCCAACGGTGACCGAGACTGCTGGAGATGTTATAGGAATGGTCGTATCCTTCGGGAAGGGTTCTTTTGGGTAGGAAAGTATCAAATGAGTTTATACGAATTCATGAATGTGAGTCTGAAACGTTACATATGTATGTCATAATGAGTATCTGAACGGTTATAGAGTAAACGTCGGGTAATTGATGGTGGTTGGTTACGTTTGAAACAATTGAAGGTTGTGAACGTTCCCGTTTGAAGAACGGTTACTTCCTGTATTTACCTGCAAAAAGTAAAACATAGCGCATGCGAATATATACGGGTTATTGCGAGAAATTAAACATCGTGCAAATCCCCTTTGGAACATGAATGTTGTCTTTGGACGGTGAGGATAATGTCCTTCCACCATGACGTCCTGGTCCATGAATCATGCGATAAGGGATCTGCAGTCCATGAAATGATGTCCTCAGGCCATGAGGATGGTGCCTCTGGACCATGACGCCTTTGAATAATGATGTGCACTTTTGGTAGATCCTCAGGCCATGGAATGGTGTCGTCCGGCTATGAGGATGATGCCTTCGGACTATGACGCCTTTGGACAAAATGGCAATGTTTCAGCCCATGAAATGCAAAGATATTATATTTGGTAATATGAGAAATGAAAAAAGACAAGGCTTAGTATTGTATAGGATGAGGCAGTGCTTAGCCCCAGAGGATAATGCCAAGTCTTAGATATAGTAATGGATATAGTATTTTCTTTCCTCGGACCGATGACTCGCATTAATCTTGAGGAAAAGGCAATGCTTAGCCTTATGCAATTGGGGAGGCAATGCACGCCTCATACAAAGAGGGAGACACTGCTTAGTCTCATGCAGGAAAGGCAATGCTTAGCCTTATGCATTTAAGGATGCAATGCTTAACCTCATGCAAGAAGGAGACAATACTTAGTCTCATGCAGGAAAGGCAAAGTTTAGCCTGATGTAATTAGAAAGGCAATGCTTAGCCTCATACAACCAGGAGACAATGCTTAGTCTCATGCGTGAAAGGTAGTGCTTAGCCTTATGCAATTAGGGAGGCAATGCTTATCCTCATGCAAAGAGGATACAATACTTAGTCTCATGCGGGAAAGGTAGTGCTTAGCCTTATGCAATTAGGGAGGCAATGCTTATCCTCATGCAAAGAGGATACAATACTTAGTCTCATGCGGGAAAGGTAGTGCTTAGCCTTATGCAATTAGGGAGGCAATGCTTATCCTCATGCAAAGAGGATACAATACTTAGTCTCATGCAGGAAAGGCAGTGCTTAGCCTTACGCAATTAGGGAGGCAATGCTTAGTCTCATGCAAGGAAGGAAGTGCTTATCCTTATGCAATTGGGGAGGGAATGCTTAGCCTTACGCAAGAAAACGATGAGTAATAGTGAGAAAGTAAAGCATTTCTTAGCTGGAAATGCGTATGCTAGAAAGTTTGTTGTCTTCAAGGTAGTGACTTGATATGTCTGTAGATATAGTTGTCTTATTGTGCCTGCATCCAAAGAAAAATCGTGCGTTTTGTGGGGGAAAGGTCGGTTCGTGTTTTCGTTTTCTTTCTTTGCCTTTGCTCATATCTTAATATACTATTTGAGTTACCCCAGGTAACATATGGATTTTATAGAAATAAATTTTTTGAGAACATGTGTGCATCTGATGAATGTAGTAATTTAAAATATAGTAGCATGCAATATCAAGTAATTTATATGAACCGAGGAGTGTGACATATTTTAGAGACATTGCGGCTGTCGCATCCTTTTTCTCACGAAATCGTTTTGACATGTGACAACTCTTTTAAGGAAGTATTAAAAGAGGAGAGTCGCCACCTAACGCTTTTAAGGTGCGTTAGGGCACTTATTTGCAAATGACTCGGGTTGGACTAGTTTGCATCACCAGAGATCGGGTAAAGGCTTGAAATTACATCGAATAGAAGGTGTTAGGCACTCTTCGAGGTCCACAATTGCGGGTCCCGGCCGAACTCAAATTATGTGAATTAATCGGATAAACAAAGATATAGAGAGCAAGAAGTTTGAGAAATTAAAAGACTTAAAGTAAATACAAACACTTTATTTAAAAATAAAAAGAAAATAAGATGGGGGGCCGAAGTTTTTTAGCCTAAAGGATCACCCCGCGCAACATAAATAATACTTTGTAACTCCCTCAAGATGGGGTGTTAATCATATTATTCAGCGGGCACAGACTATTATCGCCTGCTACCCGATTATTGTCTTTAAGTTACTACCTAAAGCACACTAGATCAATTATAAATCGTTCCTTATGTGTGCACTACCCGTCCTATACCTATGTTCTAGACTTTACTTAGGCTGCTCAGAAAATGTCAAAACTAGGTGACATATAAAACATGTTGGACTTCACATGTAGGCAGTTAAAGGCTCAAATTAGCCTCCACAACTACACAGCAAATGCACACGGAAATCAAGTTTTCATGCTAGGCAAGTGAGATAAATGAACTTAACTCCCTATAGGCATGATTTCTACGTGGTAGGCATCAAGGCATACAAGCAGATTCAGGAACCAGCGAGATTCATAGACAGGATTGCATAGATTATTACACACCGGTTGTAGAGAAAACAAACTCCTCAATTATTATCCCTACAATTGATGCGCCTAAGTGAGTTATGTGATAGAGGGAGTGGGAATTCAGAATTACTCATACACTTGATAATGGCCTAAGTGAGTGATGAACAATATTTAAAGGGCGTCATTACCAGTTATTAAGGTGAGCACTGGCATCCTATAGGTAGGATTTCTAACGATTAACAATTGGGGAGTATGATTTTATCGTTAAACCTTATAGGCAGATTCTCCAGGTGGATTATGCAATGCCATAAAAAATTATATGATTAGTGTCCTATAGGCATGATCTCTAGTAATGCGAATTAACATGAAATTCAACAAATTTCCTACGGGCAGGTTCTCTAATCCACGTATATCTACAAAGATATTGAGATATTTGAGTTCAGGCTTTACTAATAAACAAGTAGTGCAAGTGTGTGTGTTTTCCTAATAGAGAATGACTCAACATAAGGCAAAGCATCATTCAATCCTATAGACATGTTCTCTACCTATCATACATTAATATTAGAATCTACCTCATCCCCTTTTACTAATACCCCAATCGTTTATACAAAGACTATTATTACATACCCAAAATAATAATAAAGTAGTAATATTACAAGGGAATAGACAGGCCAATAGCAGGCCCAAATAGAATAACTAAATACCAAGCCTTACTAGGTCTTCAAAACTTCTGTCATAGCAGACTTAGGCCTTCAATAAAGAACCACACGATCGCATGTCCATAGGGGAGTTCAGACCCCTTTCAATGAGCCATAAAACCAAGTATTTCATCACTTGGAACAACCAACATAAAATACAGTACATGATAGGGAAGTATAACATTAGGGATAGTTTGGAGGTTAAGAGGAATGACTAGGGCCAATCCCCTAGTGTGTTAGAGTTCACAAGGGCCTCAATTGGACCTTGACCAGTGCTCACACTAGGGAGGCCAACAGAGAACCTAGGTAGCCTTGGCTTTCAGCCGGCTAAAAATAGGAATTCAGAATACCAAAGCAACAATTAAAGAGAATGGATAGAAATTCCAGAGTGATCATACATCATAACTGGTCAGGTAGACCAACAAAATGCAGCAAAGTTCAGATGCAAAGAATCACATAAACAAACATCATAGGAAAAGGAAAACAAGTTTGCAAACATACCTAGATTTCACTAGTTGACATTTAAGGGCCTAAATTAATTCAAGTCTAACCTAAGGCCATATCAATACTTGGAAATAATGGAGGTATACATATATTAATTCTCACATAAAGGAGAAAATAGCAAGTGAACCAAGGCTACAGAAAAAGCATGTTAACATAGGAGCAAGATCCTTGTAAGTTGAAATAGAATGTTTCCTATAGAAAATCAGGATATCAAGACACAAGTTTAAAACAGATTTTTGGGCAGTATTAGAAAAAGGACCCCAACATACACAAGACTTTGTAAAATTTCAATGAAGTAAAAATTAGGGCATTATCTAAATAGAATAAGCAGAAAGAACATACAGACACAATATCGAAGTGGATCATGACATGAACAATATACTACTCGCATGCGTCACTTAACGAAGAATGACATGAAGTTGAACACCATCATAGTTGAACAAACATTCTGATAGATGTTCAGAAAGAATGGAAGAAAGTAAACATTATGAGGGTTTAAACACTAAGCAATATCATAATTTAAAAGAGTGCAGAGTGTAATAGCAAAAACTCTAAATCTCCGATGCTTCAGAATTTACAAGAGCCTCGAAAATGAGCTTCGAGTAGTGCTTGCACCAGAGGAGGTTATTCAATAATTCAGAGAGTTTTAGGGTAACAGTGAGTGACTGAGAAAATAGTGAAAACAGTAGCCGAAATTAGGGTTCATAAATATCTCCTTTTTAAGGGGATTATTGAGAGGGGTTTATATAGTGTAGGAATCGAACAAGTAAACATGGAAAATAAATTATTCAAACACAAATAAGGAAAGTTATACAAAAATTAATTAGAATCGATTTTTTAGGGTATAAACAAAGGGGTTCAGTAAATCAACAGGGAATAACAATTATCACGCGAATAATACTAAAAATAAAGAAATACAGAAGATTAAACACAGAATCAGGAAAATATCATACAAAAAATCATTTGAGTCAGATTTTGGGCAAAATAAAGTAGAAAATAAAGAAACATGGTAGATTAAACAGAAATAAGGAAAAAAGGATAGTCAAACACGGAAAAGGAAAAGTATAAATCAATAATCGGTAAGGAATAAGGGAAAAATTCAAACCCGAGTTCAAAAAGGAAGCATAGATAGTTGAAGATCTCATTGAATCCCACCATATAGAGTGCATAAAGACGAAATATCTTCTAAATATCAATGATTGAAGGTGGTGGAATCCTGTTTGGGTACTTGTACTTGCCAAAATTGGGGAAAGTACCATATAACATCATAATCTCGCAGACAATAATGAGGTAACACGTAAAAGGTAAGTAAATCACAAAGGGAGTGCATGATTTACTCGGATTTGGAGAAGATGGGGGAGGCGGCTAGGGTTTCTGAAGGAGGAAGAACGGAGATGGAAGATATAGAGGCGGTGGGCAAAGGGGGAACGGGGGTTAGGGTTAGGAGTTAGGTTAGTTAAGGGAAGGTTTAATTGTGGGTCGTTAATCTTGAGAGATCAACAACCAGGATTAAAAGAAAGTTGGGGCGGGTCATATAAAGTGAGTACAAACCGGGTTGGGGTTAATGGCTTATTTGTGTTGGGCTTCGGGTATGGGGGCTAAGTTTTGGGGTAATTGGGCTAAGGTCTGGGTAGTTTTAGGTCCGAAAATTGGCTTATTTTGGGCCAGCTATTAGATACACAACAATTATTTTTAAAAAATTAATAGATTATATAAAGCTACTTGTGCAATAAAATGACTGAAAATAATAACTCAATATTATAAAAATATTTAAAATAATATTTTGTCATAAATAACATAATAAATGCAATTATTTGTAGAATATAGGCCATTATTACCAAACTAGATAAATATCTTTAAAATGCTAATGCAATTACAAAAAATAGAATAAAAATGTTTGAAACATGTATTATGGATGCAAATAATTTTGGGTAATTAATTCATCACAAGATAATTTAAAGAATAATTACTAGATATTTATATGAAAAAATATAAGAAAATTAATTTAAAACTCTAAAATTTATGGAAAATTATAGAAAATGCTTGTATAGGTTTGTAAACTAAATGATGATGCAAATATATTATTTTGAAAGTATATATGTATTTTCTTTTAAATATGAGGGGGAAATAAGGTATCAACAACTACCCCTCTTTACCCGGGAATGATGAAAGAGTTGTCGGGTAAAGAAATGAAGACCGGTTTTAACAGAATGAGGTGATTTGAAGAAAATGGAGGCCAAACCTTGGTTCCTGAGTTTCCTACATGTCCCTGGTATTACGGTAATCAGGTTGTAATGACCCAAAAGGTCATCCTAAGTAATTCCCGCTAAATCTGTGTTCCGAGGCCTCGAAAGCCTCCGTTAATCTCACCTTGATATGCGTGCGCAGCCCGGGCAGGTAGCCGGGAAGCTTTCATGTGAAAATTTGATAAAAATGGGATTTTGAATTGAATAATTGAATAAAGTTGACTTTGGTCAACATTTTTGGTAAACAGATCCGGACCCGTGATGTGACGGTCCCGGAGGGTCCGTAGGAAAATATGGGACTTGGGCGTATGCCCGGAATCGAATTTCGAGGTCCCAAGCCCGGGAAAT
>ML286540.1:0-14691 GCA_005239495.1 Nicotiana undulata
TCCAAAATTACCGAAATTTGACCCCGGGCCCACGTGGTCTAAACTCGAGGTTCGGACCAAAACACATTCACCCATTACCCCACGAGTTCAAATATGTAATTAGTTTTAAGATCTGACCCCAAATTGAGGTTGAATCACCCAATTTTCCCAAAAACCTAACACTACCCAAAAACCCAATTTCTCACTTTGATTTCATGTTTTTAGGCCTAGAATCTAGTGATTAATGATGGAAAATGGAAGAAGACGATGTAGAAAATACTTACCCACGAGGCTATGGAGGAAGAATTGGCTTGGAGGCCCTCAATGGAGGTTGGAGAAGGAGGAGGAGGCTGAAAACAATGAAATCCCATGTAGAGTGTTCTGTTTTTGGACTTTCTAAATAACTGGGCGAAAATGTACATCGCGATCGCGGGAATAGGATTGCGATCGCAGAGAGTCTGGTTCACACGCACTGCGATCGCGGCTAAAAGAATGCGATCGCGAAGAAGGACCTGAAATTCCCCTACACTGCAATCGCGAAGACATGAATGCGATCGCGTTGCCCAAAAACCCCGCCCTCTGAGATCGCGAACAAGACCTTGCGATCACGAAGGGTACCTAGACAGCCCCCCACCCAGACTACCCTCACTCTATGCGATCGCAGGAGAGAGAGATGCGATCGCGGGAGGCATCTGGGCATAAGTCTGCGATCGCGGAGGAAATCATGCGATCGCAGAGAACAACAGTTGGGTCCCTTAGGATAAGCCTATGCGATCGCAGATACAAGGGTGCGATCGCAGAGAAGAAAACACCAGACACCAGATCTGACTTCAAAACACCAGATTATTCATGCATTTCACATCCCGTTAGCTACACGAAACTCACCCGAGCCCTCGGGTCTCAAAACCAAANACTCCATAACCATTATACGGGCCCGGTAACATAGTTTTCACTTAATTATTCATTTTCAAAAGTCTTTATCATTTTCAAAAAATAATTTTCTTTAAAAATTCATTTCTCGGGCTTGGGACCTCGGAATTTGGTTCCAGGCATACGCCCCAGTCCCATATTTTCTTACGGACCCTCCGAGACCGTCACATCACGGGTTCGGGTCCGTTTACCAAAACTGTTGACCAAAGTCAACTTTATTCAATTATTCAATTCAAAGTTCCATTTTTATCAAATTTTCACATAGAAGTTTCTCGGCTATATGCCTGGGCTGCACACGCATATCGAGGTGAGATTAGCAGAGGCTTTCGGGGCCCGGAACACAGATTTAGCTAGAATTACTTAGGATGACCTTTTGGGTCATCACAGGCTTTGGCCTGGAATGTATAAGGCCTGCGATTTTTGACAAGAGATAAAGCTGGGACTTGCGGTATGTATGCCTCCTTAATAACCTCATACCTCAGTACCAAAGGAGTTATATAGCCAACTTTAAATCTAGAGAAGGTCTACTCAACGTGGAAGTCACGGTTGTGGATTTTGGGGTGCTCCAGAGGGAGTACAGTGGTTGACAAGCTTCTAGACTATATGGTTCGTGCCAAGATTTATCGGTATAGATATCTACTTTTGTGATAGTGTGTTTCAATAGAGATGAGAGTTACCCCAAAGGAATAACAAAGAGAATATGAATAAATGGGGTAGCTCACCAGTGTTGAGTCAACATAGTAAAAGAAGAAATTAGCCGCCGGTGTTTATGACAAGCCTACGAAGAGGATGACTAGCCAGTGCAGCATCAATTACTTGACTCGGTTCTCGTAAATGCTTTTGAAAGAGGTTGTTTCCCGGACTCTCCATAATGCGCGGTTGCGTCAGGTCATATGACGGTGTCAGGATATGCCATCAGGTTTGATAAGGTAGCCCGTCATGCTCTTACTTCGATTCATCTAGCCAGAGAGAAAGTCCACAGACTCATTAAAGGACTCAATTATGACTGTAAAATTTTGTACGACTCAGGGCAGGTTGATACTTTATTTCGGCTAGTTGTAGAAAATGTCCTAGACTTGGGAGAGTCATATTTCATCAGAACACTCAGGCTACGTGCCCCATTGCAGTTACAACTCAACTTATATGTCGAAGATGGAGGCCAGACTCCTAGAGGTGGAGACCCAGCCTGTTGGTATATTTTCTATGGTAGGGCTGAGGTCGTTACATTAAATGGTGTCATTACAATAACAATCTCTAATTATTATAAAGTGATGATTTCCTGAACTTAATACGGTTATGCGTAACTAATAAAATTCTTCTAATATGCTCTACTCTCGGGTGAGCTTCGTAACTCAAAAAATCTACTTGTGTGAACACTAATATTGAGAAATTCTATGGAGATTGCTATGTCTATCATTACATGTTGTAATTTTGTTTAACGAAAAATATTTGAAAGAAGAAAATGAAATGTTTTGATTGGCGGTGTGCATATTACTTGTGATTCAGAACTGAGGGCGAGATCCTCGCATTTTGATATGATTTGGTATGTTTAAATCGGGGTACGAGCCGCGGTGGAAGTTATGTAGGGACGAGGTCCTTGTGATGGAAATTCTTGTGTTCAAAGTTCCCCTTGTGAATTAAAACTTTACTATAGTACTGGTAGGGAGTCATGCCTGTTAGGATTATTCAATAATTTATGTATAAAATAATGATAATGATCATAATAATAAATGAATAAATAGTAATAATAAAAGTAATACTAATAATAATTAAATAAATAAATAAAGAAATAAACTAATTAATTAACTGAGTATAATTTGCCAAATCTGTGTCAAAATTATTGAGCTTTGATCTGCGAGGTATGTGCCGCTCATGTGGCATTAAATGAGATACGTTAAGTCAGGTATATAATTATGAGGTCTTCATAAATCGCACCTCGTCATCAGTATTGTGAAGGTTGAAAGGGAATTATTGTTAACGTGAAGTTGTTGATAATTCTGTAATTGGCTATGAACAACTATTAAGAAAATAGAGGCGGTGAGTATGGGCAGCCTTGTGTATATTCCAGTTGGTGAGAGGACGTTAGCTTCAAACATTCAGACGTTGGCTAATCAGTTCGTGAGGTTGGATATTTCCCCAGCAGTATTCTAGCTCGTACAGTCGCTCGGTCTTCTCTAATCGAGCTTATTTGGAAGCAGCAGGATGGTGACCCGCATTTGGTTGTTCTTAGGGACACAGTTCGACACGGTGATGCCAAGCAGGTTATAGTTGGAGATGATGGTGTTTTGAGGATACAGAGTCGGTTATGTGTGCCTAATGTTGATGGCCTTCGTGAGTTGATCCTTTAGGAGTCTCACAGTTCTAAGTATTCCATTCACCCAGGGGCAGCTAAAATATACCAAGATTTGAGGCAGCATTATTGGTGGAGAAGGATGAAAAAGGACATTGTGGCGTATGTGGCTCGTTGCTTAAATTGTCAGCAGGTAAAGTATGAACATCAGAGACCTGGTGTTTTGCTACAGCAGATAGAGATTCCTGAGTGGAAGTGGGAGCGTATCACTATGGATTGCGTTGTTGGGCTCCCACGGACTCAGAGGAAATTTGGCGCAGTTTGGGTTATTGTGGATAGGCTGACTAAATCAGCACATTTCATTCCAATTGGACAAAGACTTGACAAGTACTTATACTTCAGATAGGTTGGCACAGATATATATTCGAGAGATCGTTCTCCATCATGGTGACCCGTCCCACGTGTTAGATTACGACTCTGTCCAATTGGAAAAAGACTTGACTTATGAGGAGGAGCCGGTAGCCATTTTAGACTGACAGGTTTGTCAGTTGAGATCTAAGAGTTATCCTTCAGTTCGAGTACAGTGGAGAGGCCACCCCATTGAGGTAGCTACTTAGGAGTCTGAGTCGGACACGCTGAGTAGATGTCCACACTTGTTCGCCAATTCAGGTAATTATCTATGTCCGTTCGAGGACGAACGTTTGTTTTAGAGGTGGAGATTGTGATGACCCAACATGTCATTTTATAAATTTAGACTCCGTTCTACGCTTAATAGCCCTAAAGGATTAATTTTAAATACCTCGATTTGCGCAGTTCGGACATGAAATCGGAAAGCTTTTATGTAAAAATATGAGAAATAGTAAATTCTAGAATTAACATTTGATTAAAGTTGACTTTGGTCAATATTTTGAGTAAACGGAGGGGTCCAAAGGTCGAAGCTTTATAAATCAATTTTTGAAAGAAATTGTTTTGCTGAAATAGTAATGAAATAAAGAAAAGAGTTAATGTTTGAAACCGTTGGTATCGGGGCCGTATTTTAGTTCCGGAGTCCGGTACAGATTTTTTATAGTATTTAATATTAACTACAAAATTTGGTGAAAAACGGAGTTTATTTGACGTGATTCGGACATCCGGTTGAGAAGTTATGAACTTTAAGTGTTCTTGATGAAAATGATGAGTTTTGAGGTTTAATTCATAGTTTTATATGTTATTTTGACGATTTGATCGCAAGAATAAGTCCGTAGAATGTTTTTGAGGTTGTGTACATTTTTGGTTTGGAGCCCCGAGGGCTCGGGTGAGTTTCAAATAGGTTTGGGTTGTGTTGCGCTCGTTCTTTCTTATGCTTCGACGTCGTCTCTTCAAGCATAAATTATACCATATTGAACAAATGAGCTTCAATTTCTATTTTGAATGAAGTATTAGATCCGTATCGTAATTATGGACCCGTAGCAAAAAGAGTCATCGAATCTGGACATCGTATGAGGATTTTATGGTCATTTTACTAAGGTTGCCAGATTTTTCAAGTTAATTACGAAATTGACACTGGCTGCGTATTAAAAATCTGCACTATTTGCAAATACTAAAACGTACATATCTCCTTCATTATAAGGTCAAATAGAGTGATTCAAAAGACTAACTTGACTATAATTTCACAGGGAATCCATTGGAGACATAAAACACAAGTTTTGGGATAGTTTGGCATGAGAAACGAGGCAGAATAGCTGGCAAAAAAAATATATTAAACGGGTAGACTTCTTCTTCTTCAAAATTTCGAACCCCACAACCCTATGAACGAATTGATTCACCAAAAATCATCCCCAAGTCATAATTAATCAATTCTAAACTTTACCCTTTCAATTACCCATTGTTTTTCATCACTTTTAAATAAAAAACTAAGAATTTTCATGGTAAAAATTGGAGGTTTGGGTAGAATTAGGAAATTTTGTATAAATCGAATCTTAACCTCGATTTGCGGTAGGATTTCGAAACTAATTGTATATTTGGGTTCGTGGGTGAATGGGTAAACGTAATTTGGTCCGAACCCCGAGTTTAAACCAAGTGGGTCCGGGGTCGGGTTTTCACTTTTTTTGAGAAAACTTAGGAAAAATTATAATTTTCAATAAAGTTAGTTCCTTTAGCCTTAATTAATGATATTGAGTTAATTATGATTAGATTCGAGCAAGTTAGAGCAAGATTCTAAAGGAAAAACTGTAATTGAGTAGTGAGTGGCTTGCGAAATTGAGGTAAGTGTTTGGTCTAACTTTGACTTGCGGGAATAGGAATCCCCACTTGTTTGCTATGTGAAATTCATGGGCGTGGTGTATAGGTATGGTGACGAGTATCTATGCACCACCCAATTTTCCTGTTAAGCATGATCCCTTTCCCATTCCCAACTGAATTGATTCTTGTCTTAATTGTTCTATGTCCATTATTGTTTCTATGACTACTTGGCCTTGTGGTTTTATTGTTAGATATTGTTGTGGTTATTTTGGAAAGAGTATTGGTTATTTTAGCTAGATTCCTTGTGGTACAAGGATATATATATATATATATCCATATATNTAATATTGAGGAAGTGATGAGGAATGCAGTTTAACTGTTTTATGATTTTTGAGGTTTACATGGTTGTTTGTTTTCAATTGATTGTTGTCAATGGTTGTGGAAAGTGTATTAAAAGTGTTGGTTGTTCTTTGGATTTTATCATGGTACATAGAGACTGAGTTGGGTTGACAGCGTTATAATGTTTACATATATTCTGGTTGGTTTTATTGTGAAATGATATTGGTTTAAGCTTACGAGCTACACTGTTTTCTGTTTGAAATTAGTTGAACTAAAAGTGTTGTGAAAAGCTTGGCCTGAACAATGAAAGTTTTTGATGAATAAACAAAATTGGTGTGATAAGAGGGTTGTGATAAGGGGGCTGTGACAAGGGTGGATAATTGATTGTGATATTGTGAATAGGTGGGATCGGGTTGCACGCCACAACAAGAGAATGATAAGAGAGCATATTCATGTTTTACTGTTTATAAAATAAAGGCTGGAACACTCATTGTTTTATTATCATTATTTCATATTCTGCTTTTACTGTTATTTAAAGTGAAACTTGTTCTATTTATAATTTTTGAGACATAAATATTGTGAAAGACTTTGACTTGAAAGGCGGTGATAAGGGGGTTGTGATAAGGGGGTTGTGATAAGAGTGGATAATTGATTGTGATACGGGTGAATAAATTGATCGTGATACGGGTGAATAAATTGATATGATGTGTCTGGTGAGATCGGGTTACACGCTGCAACAAGGAGCAATAAGGGAGGACAATTATATTTTTAATGATTTTCAAAGAAAAACAAAGATTTGAAAACTACCATTTTATATTACTATTTTCATATTTTGGCACTACTTTTATTTAAAGTTAAAGATTGGAAACTTGGAAATCATTTAAGAGATTGTTATAGCTGACGCCTGGAAAAGGCGGCTGAGTTATTTCATTGTTGTTGCAGTACTTTATTGTTTGTTTAGATTTCCTTCTTGCTTTATATTTATTGTCTCAGTTATATTTTTCTTGTTCGTGTAGAATTGTTTTATTGTGTTATTGTATATACTATTGTCACCGGTTACGTGTTGTTAATGCCCCGCCGTAGCCTCGTCACTACTTCGTCGAGGTTAGGCTCGGCACTTACTCAGTACATGAGGTCGATTGTACTGATACTATACTCTGTACTCTTTTGCAAAGATCCAGGTACGTGCTAGCACTAGAGATTTTTAGAGCAGCTATCTATTTTGTGGAGACACGAGGTATATCTGCCGGCGTTCGCAAATCCTGAGAGTCTTCTCTTAGTTTGTAGAGACTGTTTGTGATGACCCAAAAGGTCATCCTGTGTAAATTTGACTTAAACTGTGTTCCGAGGTCCCAAAAGCCTCCGTTAATATCACCTCGATGTGCGTGCGAATCCCGGGCGCGTAGACGGGAAGCCTTTATGTGAAAACTTGATAAAGAGTTGAATTTATAATAATTAATTGATTAAAGTTGACTTTGGTCAACATTTTTGGTAAACGGATACGGACCCGTGATTTGACGGTTCCGGAGGGTCCGTAGGAAAATATGGGACTTGGGCGTTTGCCCGGAATCAAATTCCGAGGTCCCAAGTCCAAGAAATGAATTTTTAAAGAAACTTATTTTCTGAAAATAATAAAGACTTTTAAAAATGAATATTGATGTAAAACCCGTGTTACCGGGCCCGTATTATGGTTACGAAGCCCGGAACACGTTCAACATATATTACATGAGTTATCTGTAAAATTTGGTAAGAAACGGACTTGGTTTGACGTGTTTCGGATCAAAAATGGAAAATTTGATAGTTTATGAAGTTTGAGAAAATTCTATGGATTTTGGAGTTTAATTCATAGTTTTTGATGTTATTTTGGTGGTTTAATTACTTGAATAAGTTCGTAGGATTATTTTGGAGTCGTGTGTATTTTTGGTTCTGAGTCCTGAGGGCTCGGGTAAGTTTCGGGTAGGCGTCGGAGTGCTAAAATGTAAGAAAATCTGGTGTAAGTGGGCTGTTGCTGGTGTCTGTCATTTTGCTCTATGCGATCGCATAGGTTCTCCTGTGATCGCATAGCTTTGTTCTGAGGGAGCATTCTGTTACACTATGCGATCGCATAGCACACTCCGCGATCGCATAGTGTGTTAGGTAGGCTGGGGGACTGGGAGTGAGTTATTCAGTGTGGTCGCGTGCAGCGGTCTGCGATCGCATAGGGCAAGACCCATAGAGCTCTGCGATCGCATAGGCCTTTCTGCGATCGCGTAGTATTAGCAGCAAGTCCTCTTCTGCGATCGCAGCCCTTCTTCTGCGATCGCAGAGCACATTTTCGCCCAGTTCTTTAAAGTTCCAAAAATAGAATATCATTACGGGATTTTCTTATTTTGCACCATTTTCTTCTTCTCCAAACCCCATAGACGACCTTCAAGCTAATCTTCCTCCATAACCTCTTGGGTAAGTGATACTAACATTGTTTTCTTCCATTTTTCATCAACAATCACTAGACTCTATGTGATGACCCAAAAGGGTAATCTTAGGTAAACTTAATTATGATTGTGTTCCGAGGCTCCGAAAGCCTCCGTTAATCTCACCTCGATGTGCGTGCACAGCTCGGGCGCGTAGCCGGGAAGCCTTTATGTGGAAACTTGATAAAGAGTTAAATTTATGATAATTAATTGAATAAAGTTGACTTTGGTCAACATTGTTGGTAAACGATTGCCATGCCAAGACAGTTACTTTAGCCATGCCTGAGTCGCCTAGGCTAGAGTGGAGAGGTTCTTCAGTTAGTGCATCCAGCCGAGTCATTTCCTTCATGAAGGCTCGGCATATGGTTGAGAAGGGTTGTTTGGCTTACCTTGCTTATGTGCGAGACACCACCGCCGAGTCTTCGACCATTGATTCAGTGTCGGTGGTACGAGAGTTTTTAGACGTATTTCCTTCAGATCTTCTAGGCATGCCTCCAGATCGAGATATTGATTTCTGTATTGATTTAGCTCCAGATACTCAGCCTATTTCCATTCCCCCGTATCGTATGGCTCCTAAGGAGTTGAAAGAGTTAAAAGAGCAACTTGAGGAGTTGTTGGCTAAGGGGTTCGACAGGCCGAGTGTGTCGTCGTGGGGTGCTCCAGTCCTATTTGTGAAGAAGAAGGATAGGTCTATGCGGATGTGTATTGATTACCGCCAGCTGAATAAGGTTACTATTAAGAATAAGTATCCTCTGCCGCGCATCGATGATTTATTTGACCAGTTGCGGGGTGCTCGTGTGTTTTCCCAGATTGATTTGAGATCGGGTTATCATCAGTTGAAGATTCGGGCTTCAGATCTTCCGAAGACTGTATTTCGTACCAGATATGGCCATTATGAGTTCCTGGTGATGTCCTTTGGTTTAACTAATGCCCCAACAGCATTCATGGACTTGATGAATAGGGTATTCAGGCCGTATATTGATTCCTTCGTCATCGTCTTCATTGATGACATCTTGATTTATTCGCGGAGCCTGGGTGAGCATGAGCAGCACTTGAGAGTTGTGCTCCAGACCTTGCGGGAACAGAAGTTGTATGCTAAGTTCTCCAAGTGCGAGTTCTGGTTAGATTCCGTGGCATTTTTGGGGCATGTGGTATCCGGAGAAGGTATCAAGGTTGATCCTCAGAAGATTGAGGCGGTTCAGAGTTGGCCGCGTCCTACTTCAGCTACAGAGATAAGGAGTTTCTTGGGCCTAGCAGGATATTATCGCCGATTCGTGGAAGGGTTCTCTTCTATTGCAGCTCCATTGACCAGATTGACTCAGAAGAATGCCTCGTTTTGGTGGTCCGACGAGTGTGAGGCGAGCTTTCAGAAGCTCAAGTCGGCATTGACCTCAGCACCAGTTCTGACATTGCCTTCCGGTTCTGGGATATATACTGTGTATTGCAATGCATCACGCGTCGGGTTGGGATGTGTGTTGATGCAGGATGGGAGAGTTATTGCTTATGCTTCGCGTCAGCTGAAGGCTCATGAGAAGAATTATCCTGTGCACGACTTGGAGTTGGCGGCGATTATTCATGCTTTAAAAATTTGGAGGCACTACCTGTATGGTGTGTCTTGTGAAGTTTATACAGACCACCGCAGTTTGCAGCACTTATTCAAACAGAGGGATCTTAACTTGAGGCAGTGCAAGTGGCTTGAGTTGTTGAAAGATTATGATATTACTATTCTTTATCATCCGGGCAAGGCAAATGTGGTGGCAGATGCCTTGAGCAGGAGGGCGGAGACTATGGGTAGCTTGGCCTACATTGCAGTAGAGGAGAGACCTTTAGCCTTGGACATTTAGTCCTTGGCCAATCACCTTGTGAGATTGGACCTTTCGGAGCCTCGTCGAGTTTTTGCTCATGTAGTTACTCAGTCTTCATTTTTGGGGGAGATTAAGGCTCGACAGTTTGATGATCCATGTCTTGTAGAGCTTCGGGACACGGTGGTCCAGGGTAGAGCCAAGGAGGTTACCTTAGGCGAGGATGGTGTTCTGAAACTCCAAGGCCGATTGTGTGTTCCTGATATTGATGGCATGAGGGGGAGGATTATAGAAGAGGCGCACAGTTCTCAGTATTCTGTTCATCCAGGAGAAACGAAGATGTATCGTGATTTGAAGCAGCATTACTGGTGGAGGCGGATGAAGAAGGATGTAGTGCAGTATGTGGCTAGGTGTCTCAATTGTCAGCAGGTCAAATACGAACACCAGAGGCCAGGAGGCTTGTTTCAGTAGATACCCATTCCTGAGTGGAAATGGGAGCGCATCACCATGGACTTTGTGGTTGGGTTGCCTCGGACTTTGCGGAAGGTTGACGCGGTTTGGGTCATTGTGGATAGATTGACCAAATCGACGCATTTTATTCTTGTGGCTACTACTTATACTACAGAGAGGCTGGCTCAGATTTACATTCGAGAGATAGTCCGGTTGCACGGTGTGCCGGTGTCTATTATATCAGATTGAGGTCCTCAGTTCACTTCGCACTTCTGGAGAGCTTTGCACAGTGAGATGGGCACTCAGATAGACCTTAGTTCAGCATTTCACCCTCACACTGATGGCCAGTCAGAGCGTACTGTTCAGATTTTGGAGGATATGCTCAGGGCTTGTGTGATTGATTTTGGCGGTCAGTGGGACCAATTCTTGCCTTTGGCGGAGTTTGCATACAATAACAGTTATCAGTCCAGTATCAAGATGGCTCCATTCAAGGCTTTATATGGTCGGCGATGTCGTTCTTCTATCGGGTGGTTTGAGCATGGCGAGGCCAAGTTATATGGCACAGATCTGGTGAGAGATGCTTTGGATAGGGTGAAGATTATTCAGGAGAGACTCCGCACAGCTCAGTCCATCCAGAAGAGTTACGCAGATCAGCGGGTGCGTGATGTAGCATTTATGGAGGGAGATAAGGTTATGTTGAAGGTTTCGCCGATGGAGGGCGTTATGAGATTCGGGAAGAAGCGCAAGATGAGCCCCAGGTTTATAGGCCCTTTCGAGGTGTTGAGGCGAGTCGGAGAGGTTGCTTATGAGCTTTCTTTACCTCCCGCCTTATCAGGAGTTCATCCGGTCTTTCATGTATCCATGCTCCAGATATATTATGCCGATTTCTCTCACGTGGTTGATTTAAGCACTATTTAGTTAGATGAGAAGTTGGGCTTCGAGGAGGAGCCAGTTGCTATTATTGATAGGCAAGACCGCCAGTTGAGGTCTAAGAGAGTTTCTGCCGTGAAGTTTCAGTGGAGGGTCCAACCAGTCGATGAGGCAACTTGGGAGTCCGAGGAGGACATGCGGAGCAGGTATCCGCAACTATTCAGCACTTAGGTACGATTCTATGTCCGTTCGAGGACGAACATTTGTTTTAGAGGGGGAGATTGTGATGACCCAAAAGGGTCATCTTAGGTAAACTTAATTATGAATGTGTTCTTAGGCCCCGAAAGCCTCCGTTAATCTCACCTCGATGTGCGTGCGCAGCCCGGGCGCGTAGTCGGGAAGCCTTTATGTGGAAACTTGATAAAGAGTTAAATTTATGATAATTAATTGAATAAAGTTGACTTTGGTCAACATTGTTGGTAAATAGACCCGGACCCGTGATCTAGCGGTCCCTGAAGGTCCGTAGAAAAATATGGGAATCGAATTCCGAGGACCCAAGTCCGAGAAATGAATTTTTAAAGAAAATTATTTCTGAAAATAATAAAGGCTTATGAAAATGAACCTAGATGTGAAACCTGTGCTGCCGGGCCCGTATTATGGTTTCGGAGCCCGGAACAGGTTCAATATATGTTATTTAAGTTATCTGTGAAGTTTGGTAAGAAACGGACTTGATTTGATGGGTTTCGGAGCAAAATGGGAAATTGAGAGTTAATGAAGTTTTGAGGATTTTCATAGAAATTGAAATTTTGTTTGGAACGTGTTTTTATGTTACCGAGGTCCGAATGAAGTTTCGAGATCGGGAATAGTCCTGTTATGTCATTTATGACTTGTCTGCAAAATTTGAAGTCATTCCGAGTAGTATAGGCCGTTCGACGCATTGAAATGAATTCTAGAATCTTAAGTTCTTAAGCTTGATTCAATTTGGTTTTGGGGTTGAATTCTGAGTTTCGTTGTTTTTTCTCACGTTTCGGAAGTTTGAGCTAGTCCGTATCATGAATACAGACTTGCCAGTGCTTTTGGAGGGGGTCCCGAGGGGCTCGGGTGAGTTTTGGACCCCCGGGAGCTAAGTTGGAAAAACTAGATTTTTTATGTCTGGTTTCCTTCTTCGCGATCGCAGAAGGTGGGTCGCGATCGCGGAGAAGGAATTTGGCTGGGCTGCTGATTGTTCTTTGCGATCGCAGCTTCCTCTTCGCGATCGCGGAAGGTTGGGGCCTTGCCTTCGCGATCGCATCCCAGTCTTCGCGATCGCGGAAAGCTGGACTCCATGCCTTCGCGATCGCAGCCCCATCCTCGTGATCGCATAGTGTCAAGTCAGGGCCGGGCACAGTTACTCTTCGCAATCGCAGGACCTCTGCCGTGATCGCAGAGGTCTGGCCAGTTGGCCTTCGCGATCGCAGCCCCATCCTCGTGATCGCATAGTGTCAAGTCAGGGCCGGGCACAGTTACTCTTCGCAATCGCAGGACCTCTGCCGTGATCGCAGAGGTCTGGCCAGTTGGCCTTCGCGATCGCAGGGCCCTTGTCGCGATCGCAGTGAAAGAATACCTGGGAAGTTTTATTAAATACGGGACTTAGCCTATTTCCTCCATTTTCATCTTCCTCCTCAAGTCTTTAAAGAGCTCTTCAAGGAACCTTCCACCACTGTTATTGAGGTAAGTAAATTCCATGGTTTTACTAGTTTCAAACATCAATTCCTAGTTAAATTCCCTACTAAATTATCAAAAATCATGGAATTAGGTAGTAATTTTAGGGCTCTTGAGGATTTTGTGATTTTCCATTTTAGGCCATGAATTCAAGTAGAAATCACACCTTAATGATCCTTAGGCTATGGGTAAGTGATCCCGTCGTGAATTTTCGGAATTTGAACATGCCGAACCGGGGTTGCAATTTGAGAATTTTTCAAGAATAGCGATTAGATTGAATAACTAAGATAATTTCCCACATTGTGCATGCATTGATTTAATTGTACACCTTTTGGCTAGTTGCNTAAGATGGAATTGTCCCCATAGGTGATGTATATGCTATGTGTAAATTGTTTGGGGGCTACGTACGCACCGAGTGACGAGAGTCCGTACATAGCGGCTATCATTGTTATGTCCGTGTAGTTAGGCTCACATCATGCATTATATTCTTCCCTGTAACGCCTTATATGCTTCCTTGTAATGCCTTATATGATTCCTTGTAACGCCATATGTACTATGAGATCACGTTATGTATAGTATTGTTCCTCTGAGGCTTTATGGAAATTGTTGAATTGAAAGGAATTTGTTATGGAAAGTGAGTTTTATAAGTTATTGTAAGTGCATGTGACCGCTTCGCAATTTACATTCCTCGAGCGATGTGTGATTTCCCCCACTCTCATGGGAGCGGGCCGTACGTCACGGCGGATTGAAAGGTGCACTTTTGGGACGGGTCGGTCGATCTACGGCAGTGCACAGAGATGATATAATTAAGAATGCACTCTTGGTACGGGCCGTTCGATCCTCGGCAGTGCATGTACGAAGTTGTACTATGTTATGATATGGTTACATTGAAAGTCGCACTTTTGGGACGGGCCGATCGATCCTCGCCAGTGCGTAGATATGATTATGGTAAGCATGCACTTTTGGGACGGGCCGGTCGATCCCTGGCAGTGCATAGCTATTTTTCCTTATGACTCCGGCCGGTTGTCTTATTCCTGTGTGCGCATGATTATTTGGCATTGTTTCATGGATGTTGACTTGTGTGAGATATTTTGGAAAAAAGAAAGTGGCCATTGTTATTGTTCCAGTATTTTTCTTGGATTTCTGTGTTTTGTACATAATTGCTACTCACTGTCTTACATGCCTACTGCTTTTATTTTATCATTGTTAGATCATACTGTTGGACCTTAGTGAGTTTCAAGTCGACCTCTCGTCACTACTTCTTCGAGATTAGACGGGATACTCACTAGGCACATATTTATTTAATATGTACTCATGCTGCACTTCTATACTTAACTGTACAGGTTCTGAGGCTGGTGCACCTGGTTATCACACCAAATCTAGATAGTGACCGTAGCGGACTTGACTTCACGGTGAGCTGCTTCCTCTGGCGGTCCCCAGCAGCACCATGGAGTTTCATTTACTTTTGTTTCCCGTCTATTCATGCAGACAACGGGATTGTATACATTATTACCCTTTGTATATTTGTGAACACCTAATTTTTGACCACACCCTAAATTTTAGACTACTTTAGTATAAATATTTATTTTAGGTCTAATCTTAATATTTTAAACTTTTATCTTTATATATATGGTTTCTTTTAATTAGAATTTTAATAAGT
>ML286541.1:0-38261 GCA_005239495.1 Nicotiana undulata
GTTGCCCGCTGGGCTGATACTGAGTGATGGTGAGGTGCTGAGGGAAATGTTATGAGAGATGATCATGGCCCGAGGGGCAGATTTATGATGATATTTTACTGAGATTTTGACTATGATTCACTTCATTTTTCAAACTGATTTTACTGAGCGTTTTACTGAGAAATATTGGAAAATATACTTGTTCAAAGGATTTTTCTGGAAATTGGTTTTCGAACTTATGTATACTGTATTGAGACTTGATGTTTTACTGTTTGTGGATTGCTGTTTTGTGTTGTGTGTTTCATATACTTCAGAGTGTGATTTATTTTCATTACTACTGAGTTTGCGTACTCATCATTACTCCCTGCACCCATGTCAGATCCAGGTACAAGTGCGGAGCAGTAGCCATTTTTGTTCGTTAGCAGCAGCTTTTACGGGATTTCGAGGTAGTTGTCCAGCGTCCGCAGCTTCTCCATTTTCCTTTCTTTATTAGTATTAATATTTGTTTCATAGACATTGTTTAAGACATTAGCAGAGTTAGTTTATTTTCTTAGATTCTCGTGACCATGTTGACTCCAGTCTTGGGAGATTTTGTTTAGACTGTTAGATTATTATGGGGACGTAAAGATTTAATGAAATTATTTGTACTTTGTTTGTTGTTTGTTATTGATTTGTGAAATATTATTATAGAACGAATGGGTTGTGATGTGATGGTTGGCTAGCCTAGTTCCACGATAGGCGCCATCACGACCTGTTAGGATTTGGGGTCGTGACAAGTTGGTATCAGAGCTCTAGGTTACATAGGACTCAACGGTCATGAGCAGGTTCACTAGAGTCTTGCGGATCGGTACAGAGACGTCTGTACTTATCTTCGAGAGGATGCAAAACTCTTCGGAAAAATATCATTTCTTGAACTCTTTCATTCCAATTTATTGGTTCTTGAAATCTAAACTCATGTTGTTTCATTATCTCACAGATGGTGAGGACACGCAATACCGATCAAGGTGACCAGACGCCAGCCAGACCCACAAGGGGTTGAGGCCGTGGTGGAGTTAGGGGACCAGCCCGTGCAACATAGCAACTGCTTGAGCTAAACGGGTACACACCGTCAATATCTGAGCAAGGGTCTCTTGAAGACCCGGAATAATAATAGGTACTGCCGGTGCCTGAGCCTGTCCCGCTGGAGCTACTGCCACTGCAGCTTAGGCCGGGGGAGGCATTCAGACTCCAGTTGCCCGGACACCTGAGCAGGTTGTACAGGGTATTTAGGCGCCGGGGGTAGTCCCAGCCCAGCCGGTTGCCCCAGTTCAGGATAATGTAGTTCCAGATATGCCCGAGGATGAACATCATAGGCTGGAGAGGTTCAGTAGACTTCAGCCTCCGACTTTCAACGTCACAGAGGGTTAGGATGCCCAAGGTTTTCTAGATAAGTGCCAGAGGATACTATGTACTGCGGGTATTTTGGAGACCAGTGGGGTCTCGTTTGCTACATTTCAGTTTGCTGGTGCTTCTTTTACTTCGTGGGAGTCATTCGAGAGGCGTAGGCCGGTTGGTTCAGCACCTCTCACCTGGCAGTAGTTCTCCACGATCTTTTTGGAGAAGTATGTTCCTCAGTCCCATAGAGAGGAGCAGCGCATGCAGTTTGAGCAGCTGTGCCAGGGAGAGTTGTCAGTTACTCAGTACGAGATGAGGTTTTTCGAGTTGGATAGACATGCTTCTGAGTTTGTCCCTACTGATAGGGCGAGGATTAGGAGGTTTGTAGATGGTCTTACTTATCAGCTTCACATTTTGATGACCAGGGAGAGAGTGTTTGGAGCTACATTTGAGCAGGTTGTTGACATAGCTTGGGACATTGAGTCGGTTCGTAGGTAGGAGCGTGAGTAGAGGGAGGCTAAAATGCCTCAGGGATCAGGTAGCTTCAGTGGTGCCCCTTCTAGAGGGCAGTTTCAGCACAACAAAGGTCGTCCATTTAGACCTTCATAGCTAGTTCGCCCAGCTTACAATGGTGTATCTTCAGGGCAGGGTCCTCG
Organism: Nicotiana undulata; assembly: GCA_005239495.1. Lineage (NCBI taxonomy): Eukaryota > Viridiplantae > Streptophyta > Magnoliopsida > Solanales > Solanaceae > Nicotiana > Nicotiana undulata. Next base: position 2,010 of record ML286541.1, read on the forward strand.
CAGTTCTCATCAGGGACGTTCATCTTTTAGTGCCCTTCTAGCTCAGAGCTCCGCCCGAGCATCATCTTATCAGGGTTCTTCTATGCATGGCTCGTCTAGTGGTTATCATGGTGGCAGGGGTTCTCGTCAGTTTTCATCTCCAGCTCCAGGTGGTTGTCATGAGTGTGAGGAGTTTGGACATGAGTGGAGGCAGTATCCTCGTCGCCCTAGTAGTTCATCTCAGCAGAGGGTTCAGCCCTCGACTTCAGCCCCGGTCACTTCACCACCTACTCAGGCAACTAGGGGTGGTGGTCAAGCAGCTAGAGGCCGCCCTAGAGGAAGAGGTCAAGCAGGTGGAGGTTAGCCACGTATTTATGCGTTTCCATCTAGGCCTGATGTTATGGCCTCAGATGCGGTGATTACATGTACTATTTCAGTTTGTCACAGTGATGCTTTGGCTTTATTTGACCCTGGTTCCACGTACTCTTATATTTCGTCGTATTTTGCACACTTTCTGAATATGCCCCGTGAGTCTTTAGTTACGTCTGTTCATGTTTCGACTCCGGTGGGCGATATTATTATTGTGGACCGTGTGTATCGGTCGTGTCTTATATCTATTGAGGGTCTAGAGACCCGAGTGGACTTGATGTTACTTAGTATGGTTGATTTTGATGTGATTCTTGGCATGGATTGGTTATCCCCATGTCGTGCGATTCTTGATTATCACGCTAAGACCGTGACCTTAGCTATGCCCGGAGTTCCGAGAGTTGAGTGGAGAGGGTCTATAGAGCATGTACCTAGCAGAGTGATTTCTTATTTAAAGGCTCAGCGTATGGTTGAGAAAGGGTGTGAATCTTATCTTGCTTTTGTGAGGGATGTTAGTAATGAGACACCTTTTGTTGATTTTGTTCCTGTAGTCCGTGACTTTCTAGATATATTCCTCGCAGACCTTCCAGGCATGCCACATGACAGGAATATTGATTTTGGTATTGACCTGGTGCCAGACACTCAGCCTATCTCTATTCCACCTTACCGCATGGCACCAACGGAGTTGAAAGAATTGAAAGAGCAGCTTCAGGAACTCTTAGATAAGGGGTTCATTCGGCCTAGTGTGTCACCTTGGGGTGCACCGGTGTTGTTTGTGGGGAAAAAAAGACGGCTCCATGCGTATGTGTATTGATTATAGGCAGCTGAATAAGGTTACGGTGAAGAACCGATATCCCTTGCCTCGTATTGATGACTTATTTGATCAGCTTCAAGGAGCTAGAGTGTTCTCCAAGATTGACTTGAGGTCTGGGTATCATCAGTTGAAGATTCGGGATTCTGACATTCCGAAGACCGCATTCAGGACCACGTATGGTCATTATGAGTTTCTGGTTATGTCATTTGAGCTGACCAATTCCCCAGCCGCGTTCATGCAATTGATGAACAACGTGTTTCAGCCTTACCTTGATTCGTTCGTCATTGTGTTCATTGATGACATCCTGGTGTATTCCCGTATCCAGGAAGAGCATGCTCAACATTTGAGAGTTGTGTTGCAGAGGTTGAGGGAGGAGAAGCTTTATGCAAAATTCTCCAAGTGTGAGTTTTGGCTTGGTTTGGTAGCTTTCTTGGGACACGTGGTGTCTAGTGAGGGTATTCAGGTTGATCCGAAGAAGATAGAGGCAGTGCAAAGTTGGCCTAGAGCGTCCTCAGCTACAGAGATTAGGAGTTTCCTTGGTTTGGCGGGATATTACCGTCGCTTTGTGGAAGGATTCTCTTCTATTGATTCACCATTGACTAGATTGACCCAGAAGGGTGCTCCATTCAGATGGTCCGATGAGTGTGAAGAGAGATTTCAGAAGCTCAAATTAGCATTGACCACAACTCCGGTTTTGGTTTTGCCTACTAGTTCGGGTTCTTATACAGTCTATTGTGATGCTTCTAGAGTTGGTTTGGGAGCGGTGTTGATGCAGGACAGTAGGGTGATTGCCTACGCATCGAGACAGTTGAAGGTGCACGAGAAGAATTACCAAGTGCACGATCTTGAGTTAGCTGCCATTGTCCATGCCTTAAAGATTTGGCGGCATTACTTGTATGGGGTGCAGTGTGAGATTTTCACCGATCATCGTAGCTTGCAGTATTTGCTGAGGCAGAAGGACTTGAATTTGCATTAGAGGAGGTGGTTAGAACTTCTCAAGGACTATGACTTAACTATTTTATATCATTCGAGGAAGGCCAGTGTGGTGGACGATGCCTTGAGTCGTCAAGCAGAGAGTTTGGGGAGTCTAGCTTACCTTTCAGCAGCATAGCGACTTTTAGCACTTGACGTTCAGGCTTTAGCGGGTCAGTTGGTGAGATTGGATTTGTCATACCCTCCGCGGGTAGTAGCTAGCATGGCTTCCCGGTCTTCTCTTTATGATCAGATTAGAGCTCGGCAATATGATGATCCGCATTTATTAGTGCTTCAAGATAGGGTCCGTCAGGATGATGCCAGGGATGTTACTATTGGTGATGACGGAGTTATGAGGATGCAGGGTCGTATTTGTGTGCCCAATGTGGATGGTATTCGAGTACTGATATTAGTAGAGGTTCACAACTCCCGGTATTTTATTCATCCGGGTGCCGCGAAGATGTATCAGGACTTGAGACAACAGTATTGGTGGAGGCGGATGAGGAGAGATATTGTTGAGTATGTAGCATGGTGTCTCAACTTCCAGCAGGTCAAGTATGAGCACCATAGGCCAGGTGGATTACTTCAGAGATTAGATATTTCGGTGTGGAAGTGGGAGAGAATCACTATGGACTTTGTAGTTGGGCTTCCACGGACTTCGAAGGGTTTTGATGCTATTTGGGTCATTGTGGATAGATTGACCAAGTCCGCGCACTTCATTCATGTCAGTACTTCTTATACTTCAGAGAGATATTTACATTAAGGAGATTGTCCGATTGCATGGAGTTCCGATTTCTATCATTTTTGACAGAGGTACAGAGTTCACATCTCAGTTTTGGAGGGCCGTACAGAGAGGTATGGGCACTGATGTAGAGTTGAGCACTGCATTTCACCCTCAGACCGAGGGGCAATCAGAACGGACAATTCAAATTTTGGAGGATATGTTACGGGCTTGTGTGATTGATTTTGGTGGTTCATGGGATCAGTTTCTGCCACTAGCGGCGTTTGCATATAATAACAGATACCAGTCCAGTATTCAGATGGTCCCGTATGAGGCTTTATATGGTAGGAGGTGTAGATATCCGATTGGTTGGTTCGAGCCCGGTGAGGCTAAGTTACTGGGCACAGATTTGATTCAGGATGCGTTGGAGAAGGTGAAGTTGATTCAGGAGCGGCTTCGCACGACGCAGTCTAGGCAGAAGAGTTATGTGGACCGGAAGGTCCGGGATGTGTCTTTTATGGAAGGTGATAAAGCACTGCTGAAGGTATCACCCATGAAGGGTGTTATGAGGTTCGGAAAGAGAGGAAAGCTAAGTCCACGGTTTATTGGTCCTTTTGAGGTACTTCAGAAGGTTGGAGAGGTGGCTTATAGACTTGCCTTGCCACCTAGCCTATCGAGTGTTCATCCGGTATTTCATGTGTCGATGCTCAGGAAATATTTTGGTGACCCATCTCATGTGTTAGACTTCAGCACAGTTCAGCTCGAGGATGATATGTCATATGAGGTCGAGTCAGTAGCAATTTTGGCTCGCGAGGTTAGAAAGTTAAGGTCCAAGAATATAACTTCAGTGAAAGTACAGTGGAGAGGTCATCCATTGGATGAGGCTACTTGGGAGACCGAGCGGGAGATGCAGAGCAGATATCCTCACTTGTTTGAGACTCCATGTATGTTTCTAGACCCGTTCGAGAACGAACGTTTGTTTAAGAAGGGGAGAATGTAACGACCCGGTCTGTCGTTACGTAGAACCTGTATTAAAAATTTCCGTTATTGACTGGTCATAGGTTGGTTATACTGTTATTGATGTGTTAGAGTTGGTAGGCTTGAAATCGATATGGTTGTAGTGAGAGTTTAGCCACTTTGTCTTTAAAAATAACCTTAAGGTTGAAAAAAGTCAACTGAGAGTTGACTTATTTGTAAACGATCCCGGAATGCGGATTTTATGGCTCGAATAGCTTCGTTAGGTGATTTGGGACTTAGGAGTGTGTTCAGAATAATTTTGTGATGTCCGGTGTAGAATTAGGCTTGAATTGGCGAAAGTTAGTTTTGGTGATTTCCAATCGGCAGTGGAAAATAGGCTATCGGGGTCGGAATGGAATTCCGAAAGTTGGAACAGGTTCGTAATGTCTGCAAAATGTCAGGTCAATCGAAGTTGTTTTGGATAATTTCGGCATCGTTGGTGGATTTTAGAAATTTCAAAGTTCTTAGGCTTGAATCCGACGTGATTTTGGTGTTTAGATGTTATTTTTGGTGTTCCGAGAGTGAAAATAAATTTGAATGATCATTTACGATGTGTTGGTATATTTGGTTGGGGTCCCGAGGGGCTCGGGATTGATTTCGGGTGGTTAATGGGCATTTTGGCCTTGGGTAATTTGTTGTTTTCTGGTGTTAGTGCAACAGGGGTCTGTTCATTGCGATCGCGTAGCGCAATAGGGAGCCCGGTCATATTTGTGCATCGCGATCGCTGAAGTTTGGTCGCAATCGCGTGAGGTGAGGAGCTTATGCAGTGCGATCGCGTAGGCCTAGTCCGCGATCGCGTAGAGTTAGCCAGGCGCGTGGGGAGCGGGGTCAGTTGTTCTTCGCGATCGCGTGAACCGGGCATCGACCGTGTGGGTTGAGGTTCTATTGAACCGCGATCGCATGGGCTTTGTTGATATCGCAGAGAGTATTTTTGGGCAACTGAAGATTTGTGAATCGCGATCGCGATGAATAAGAACTGGGCAGTATTAAATTAAACCCTCCGCGACCATTAGACCTTTTAACACCATTTTTGAACGGGAAAAGAACTTGGAGGCGAATTTGAAGAGGGGAAATTATCGTTCTTCATTGAGGTAAATATTTTGGACCCTAAAACTCGATTATAGGTGATTAAGGAACATAATACCAGTGTTTAATTCATAAAAATCAGTAGATAAACATAGAGTTAGGGCTTGAGATTATGAGACCTTTAGGAGATGATTTGAGTGGTCAAACGAACTCCGATTTTAGCGTTCTTTATATTTACGGACTCGTGAGATGACGAAGAACATTTTGGTATAAAATTTGTCGAGTTCCGAGATGCGGGCTCGGGGTCGGGTTTTGGCTAATTTCGGGTTTTAAATAAAATTGGTATTTTTCAGTTGGAATTCATTCCTTAAGCATAATTTGATGATAAAGATAGGATCTTTATAGATTTGGAGCGCTCGAAAGTTGATTCTAGAGGCAAGGACATTACGGAGTAGCTTTTCGGGCTAGTTTGAGGTAAGTAATGTCTTTAAATCCTGTCTTGAGGGTATGAAACTCCGGACCTTGCATCCTTTCACGGATTTTGGAATGCAAAGATTTGAAATTTGGAATATATCCCTTTTTAGGAAACTATTGAGTTGCGGAACCGATTTTTAAGCCTATGCTTAATAGTATTGATATGATTTGGGCTGTAAGCCATGTTTGGGGCCTAGTGCCGATCTGTTTACCTCTTGGGGGCTGTTTTTACTATATTTCTCACTTGATATGTTATGATTTTCACTCAGTCTTTTCTTGATAATTATTTTGACACTCAAAGTATTTTGATATTATTTCTTGAAAATGAAATATCGTTTTTGGGTCGAGAACCCGGTATAATTATGGCCCGAGTGGCATGTTGAGAGTGTCTGACTGAGTGAGGCCGCGAGCCAATATGGTGAGGATGTTATGATATAAGAGAGGTCGAGGGCCAATATTGTGAGTGATTTATGCCATGATGTGGCTTGTTTATAGCGCTTGGGATGTAGGAGCCCCTCCGGAGTCTGTACACACCCCAGTGAGCGCAGGTACCTACTGAGTGCGAGTGATTGCTCGCGAGGCTGATACTGAGTGACTATGAGGTTGCCCGCTGGGCTGATACTGAGTGGTGGTGAGGTGCTGAGGGAAATGTTATGAGAGATGATCATGGCCCGATGGGCAGATTTATGATGATATTTTTCTGAGATTTTGACTATGATTCACTTCATTTTTCAAACTGATTTTACTGAGCGTTTTACTGAGAAATATTGAAAAATAAACTTGTTTCAAAGGAATTTTTTGGAAATTGGTTTTCGAACTTATGTATACTGTATTGAGACTTGATGTTTTACTGTTTGTGGATTGGTGTTTTGTGTTGTGTGTTTCATATACTTCAGAGTGTGATTAATTTTCATTACTACTGAGTTGGCTACTCATCATTACTCCATGCATCCCTGTGTGTAGATCTAGGAACGAGTGCGGAGCAGTAGCCATCTTTGTTCGTTAGCAGCAGCTTTTACGGGATTTCGAGGTAGCTGTCCAGCGTCCGCAATTTCTCCATTTCCCTTCCTTTATTAGTATTAGTATTTATTTCATAGACATTATTTAAGACATTAGCAGAGTTAGTTTTATTTCTTAGATGTTCTTGACCATGTTGGCTCCAATCTTGGGAGGTTTTGTTTAGACTGTTAGATTATTATGGGGACGTAAAGACTTAATGAAATTATTTGTACTTTGTTTGTTGTTTGTTATTGGTTTGTGAAATATTATAATAGAACGAATGGGTAGTGATGTGATGGTTGGCTAGCCTAGTTCCACGATAGGCGCCATCACGACCTGTTAGGATTTGAGGTCGTGACAAGGTGTTGTTGTGATTTCTTTTTTTTTCAAATGTTCCATATAGGGAAGGGGAGCACTTCATCCCAATTGAGGTAATGATGTTTGAAATTAGCATTCTCCTGTCTAATATAGTCGAGCCAATGGCCATTTTGACTGGGAGTGTTATGTTGGAGTTCATAGGTGCACCATAAGTTGCTAATTATGTTGCAATCCCAAAAGATGTGGTATATAGTTTCCTCCCTTTGTTTACAAACTGGACATAAAAGGGTCTATGTTGATGCCTATTCTAGATAGGTATGATCTAGTGGAAAGTCTTTAATGATATCACTTCCATATGAAGATTTTAATTTTGTTTGGGCCTCGTAATTTCCAGATCCAGTTGTAGTCAATGTTAATCTTTTCTGCGTTGTTTATGATTTGATAGCACGAAGAGGTCGAGAATAAGCCCTTTGAGGCCAGACTCCAAATGTTGCTATTGCTAGTGTTGTTTTCTTTTGGTGTTGTGATAGCATTAATATTATCAATTATTTTAGTAGGAAGCTCGAAAAAGATTTTCGTTAAGGCCCATTGGCTTCCCTTCCTAATTTGTTTAACCGTAGGTTTGTCCTCATTTTTTGTCAGGGGACCAACTATGGCATTTCTAAGGTTCATTACATTTGGTATCCAGTTGGAATTTCAAACATTTAGAGTTGTATTGGTATTGGTATCCCATCTTGTGCCAATGTTGCAGTAGTACCAACCCTTAAGGATGCTTTTCCATATGAAGGCATTTAAAAGATTTCTTCTAGTTTTTGCGTATTTGCTAGAGATTACCTTTGCCCATAGTGAGTTTGTATTATTAATAATCCTCCGTGCTAAGCTTGTTAGTAGAGATATGTTTTTGATTTTCGCTTTTCTTATACCCAACCCCCCTCCCTTGCATTTATCTTTAGTAGTGATATTCCAATTAATCATATGCAATTTACGCTTTCCATAAGAATTCTCATTGGACTTTATCAATATCCTTGAAGGTTTTTGTTGGCAACATTGAGTATTGCATGATGTGGTTTGGGATGGTATTAAGTGTAGAGGAGGCTAATGTGCACCTACCCGTTGTATTAAGCCATTTTGCTTTCCAACTATTTAAATTACTTCTCATTTTATCGATAACAAATTGGTAATCTTTTGGTTTTGGGGTAGAGTTTAGAATGGGAAAGCCTAAGTATGTACCAAAAGTCTCACTAGGCTTTATTTTCCAAATGGAAGAGATGTTATTCTTTGTTGAAGTTGGTAGTGTTGTGAGATTATCAATTTTGACTTTAATTTATTAATTGGTTGTCCTGATAAGAGGCAAAAGTTATCAAGGCAGCTAAGCATAGAGTTGGTTGTCTTCATATTGGCTTTGCCCATTAGAGTTAGGGCATCTGCAAAGAATAAATGGGATAGAGGGGGACTTGTTGGTGAAATATTTATAGTGTCCCATTTACTAATGTCAACATTGTGGTTGATCATTATTGAGAGCATCTCCATGCAGAGAATGAAAATATAGGGGGACATTGGGTCTCCTTGTCTGATAGCTCTTATTGGTGTGAATGATTCCGACTTAGAGCCATTAACTAGGATGGTGTAACTGGAGGAAGTGATGCAGGACATTATTAAATTAATCATTTTAACGGGGAATTTGAAGTAGGTTAACGTTCTATGTATTATAGAGGCCTCTGGGTATTGGTCTAGCCAATCAGTGTTAGCAAAAACTCGGTCTAAACGTTCCATTATCAAGCCTTTGCCTTTTCTTCGATGGTTCGACCAGGTAAATTAACAGCCTTTAAACCCCGGGTCGAAAAGCTTGCAATAATTTAGGCTATCTAAAATAGTTTTATCACGCTTTTGATTCACTGCTTTGCAACATCATTAAAATCCCCACCCATAAGCCAAGCCCCTTTATAAGAATTGTAGATGTTTTTTATATTTTGCCACATGATATCTCTTTTATTTTTATCAGTGCTTGCATAGATAGAGCTAAATAACCATGTTTTGTGATTAGGTTGTACCTCAATCATGTCATGGATTTCTTAGTTTTGCCTGGTGAAGTTTTTGACGATGACTCTTGTATGATTCCATAAGATCACTAGGCCTCCAGCTTGTCCTTCTACGGAAACGTCTATCATCTCTATGAAGTTAAAATCCTCCAGTATTGAGAGGTGGTTGTCCATTCTTGTTTCCAACAAATCAACCATGCTAGGCTTATGGGTATCCATGAGTTCTCTAAAGCTACGACAGAAGTTTGTATTATTTGCTCCCCCGACGTTCCAGATTATGAAGTTAATGGGCTGATTCATCATTGACTGGTTAGGATTGAGAATTTGAACATTGCGAGTGGACAACTGATGATGCATTTCTTGTCTAGCCATTCCTTGAAGAATAGTATTTTTACTTCGCTTCGGTATGAGAATGCCACCCTGGGTTCTCCATGATGAGGGAGTGCTTCTTGCTCTTCCTCGTGATTTGTCATGTCCGTCTACTGTGCATGGGCTTGCATTTGTGGCGGTGGGTTCTGAGGAGAGGCTTGTTTAACAGGAGAGGGTTGCAATGTCCATGTGATGAAGATATGATTCATTATGGATATCTCTTCTGGAGAAAAGAATGGTAGATTGAGTGGGATATTCTATGGCATCACAGTGTTGGGGGTCCCTGGGATATTCCACATCCTTTGCATGTTATATATTAGGTTTTGATTCAGAGATGGGGCCAGTGGTTGTAAGATGTTGGTTATCCACATCTGGTTGACATAGTTCGTCATGGAAAGATGCATGCCCTCCGAGATCAACTGGACAAGGTAGTTGGTGTTTTGGATAACGAGGACTGAGTCCTGCCAGTTGATCTGGAGGTTGAGGGAAATTGCATGTCCCGTGAAACCCAATTCTATCTAGGATTGTGGTTGGTGGTTGGGTGTATATCACTGGTTGAGAGGGGAGTTGAGGTGGTAGAGGAGGTAAGTTGTCCATCGGATATGGGCGATGAAGACGTTGGAGCTGGATTAATCTGTATCTCCTTCTCAGTGGGAGTGGAGTGCGAGGCATGGTTGGTATTTAATATAACTTTGCGCGGGCTATTTGCTATGGTTTCCGACGGTGAAATTGAGGATTTAGCAATAATGGGATATAGTTACATGGAATAGGAATAGTCTGGCGTGTGGGCTTTAACAAAATCCCTAGTAGAGATCTCGTCTGACATTTGGTGTTCCATTTTTGCCAAGTGTTCTTCATGGGAGTGGTTATTAGTAGGCACAGATTCTGATTTTCGAAGATTTTTAAACTGATTATGATTACTGGGAGTATTTACTAGTTGTGTAGGTTTTTTAGAGAATTGTTTATTGGGGAATGAAGGGTCGCTGATACATTGTTTAGACCCTTGATTAGTAGGTTTTATTATTTGAAGATTTGCCGTAGAGTTTGTGTTCTTTGTTAACTCCACCTGTCTGCTTCGTGTAGGTTTTTCCATGCAATACTGTGGTGGTATTTTTTTTACCACTGTTTTGGTTTGGAATCCAGGTGCTCGTTGTTAACAGCACAATGATTATTGTTGATAGAGTTGTTAATAGTTTTTTTATTGGTATTATTTGTCATGATTAATTCTAATTGGGGTTCGTATTGTGTTTTGGTATTTTCAAGAGTATGGTGGGAGACAAGGGTTTTTTCTACGTATTTTAAATGCTGAGTATTAAGAAACTTACCTGTTGAAGCATCAAATATTATGATATTTATATATGGAATTTTAGTTGTCGTAGATCCTACCTGCCCATTTGGTTTAGTAGTTGATTTCTTTTTTTTGGGGAAGAAGACCGTCCTCCATTCACCATCGTTGTTTTCAATGTGCGTTAGAGACTTTTCACCTTCATTGGTCACATGTGTGCCTTGTGTGATTTTGTGGGGGCATTTTACATTTGAATGACCAAGGCAACCACAAGATTTGCATAGAATATTATCCCCTTCATATAATATAACCTGCTTGTGTGATCCAATGAAGATATGGGATTGAACTTTTTCCTCTAATGGTAGTTGCACATATAGCCTTGCGTACCGTCCTCTGATGGTGGATGATGTACAAACATCGATTTTTAGCAATTTACCAATAATATTTCCGATTTTTATAAGTATAATACCATCGTAAAAATCCATTGGGAGCTGTGGTAGTCTCACCCAAATAATTGTGTAACTTTGGGTTGCTTGTGTAGCTACAAAGTTGGGTGTCCATTTTTGGACTGAGAGGAAGAAGCCATTAATGAACCATAGTCCATTTTGGAGTGCTTTTTTAGTATTCTCTATTGAATTTAACCATGTAGTAGTCCTCCCCAAGGTCTATTACTATTAAGTAATATAAGCTTACTTATATAACACATATTATGCATTTGTTGATTTAATTATTTATCAGTAGAATTACTATTCATGCACTTCTAATCTAACTGTTACTATCCATGTACTTGTACTGTAGTTATATATTTTACTTTTAATAACTTGTACTTTCAATTTTTAAATTAAATTATACTTACAAGTAGGGGTGTACATAGGTCGACTTGGTTTAGATTTTTTAATTATCAAACTAAATTAGTGGTGTCGAATTTTTAAATCTATAAACCAAACCAATCCAATAAAGTAAGATTTTTCAATCTCGAGTTTTTTCGGGGTTTTCGAATTTTTTCGAGAGTTCGCATTTTCTTCCGGTAAAGTCTTCATAGCACAAAATTTATAATTTGTGCTCCAAATAATTCTTTAGTCCTAGTAGGATACAACTATATAATGTATTTTCAAGAAAATAATACAATAATATGAGATGAGTCATATCATTGTACTAAAATTTTCAACAACAAAGATAATAAAATCACATAAAAAAATTGCCATATAAAAATTAACATAATAAAAAACGATATAGGTCATGCTAAAATAATATAGTTAAAACCAATCCAATAAAGTAAGATTTTTCAATCTCGAGTTTTTTCGGGGTTTTTGGATTTTTTTCGAGAGTTCGCATTTTCTTCCAGTAAAGTCTTCATAGCACAAAATATATAATTTGTGCTCCAAATAATTCGTTAGTCCTAGTAGGATACAACTATATAATGTATTTTCAAGAAAATAATACAATAATATGAGATGAGTCATATCATGTACTAAATTTTTTAATAACAAAGATATAAAATCACATAAAAAAATTTGCCATATAAAAATTGACATAATAAAAAACGATATAGGTCATGCTAAAATAATACAGTTAATAAGTCTAAGTACTAAAGAAAAAAATAAACTATGTTATGCATTTTCAATATAAACCAACAAAACTAAGAAATACATATCCAACACTATTGTCATTCCTAGTGTTGAATTGATTTTTCTTTATTAACATTAGTATTGATTTGAACTTTATTTAACTTACTACCTTTATGGGCTATAAAATTTATTGGACCATTCTAGAATGTTACGTTCAAACTTTAAATAATACGTTTAAAGATAAAACTTTGAACAAGTTTAAGAAAAAATTACAAATTATATTATAATAAATATTTATATGTATAAAATATTTTAAAATTTGTATAAATATAATATCGGTTTGGTTTGGTTTGGTTTTGGTTTGACATTTTTTTAGTTAAAACCAAACCAAACCAATTATGATCATTTTTTTTCCAACACCAAACCAAATCAAACGAAACCTCAATCAATTTTTTTTCCAGTTATTCAGATTTATCGATTATGTGTCATTTATCGATTTTATTTGTACTCCCCTACTTACATGTCTAATTTGATAAAAATTATACAATGAGATGGTCTTACTTCTTTCTGGGACCAAAGTAAGCAAAGAAGAAGTCAAGGGTCCGAAAACACGATTTTTCTTAGATGGGCGGCCAAAATGAAAAACCAAAAAATCGAAGCACTAAAACAGAATTCTTCAATCTTCACAACTCAACCCCCTTTTATTTACCAAAAAGAAAAACACTCAGAAAGCTCTCAGCTAAAATTTCATTCACTTCACATCAATCGAAGAATCACTAAGCTCAAAACCAACACAGTAGGAGAATCGATTTTTCGACACTGTTTTCTACATTATTTTGATATGTACATGTAGCTTTCTCTCTCTAGCTCATCTGGTTCATTCCTCGAACTGCCATCAGGTAAAAACCCTAATTTTGATCTTTCCTAATTGGAACCGTTCGGTTGTTAGTAATTAGAGCACAATTTGAGTTATGATTGATTAGTCATTATATTTAACTGTGTTTAGATACTAGATTAAATTTTTTAGATTTTTCCTCGACTTGAAATAGTGAAAAGTTTGTGTTCGACCTTTAAAACACCAAAGCCTACTTATGGAGAAGCAACATTTCAAATATGGTTAGGAAAACTTAACTGAGATTGTAATAGATAGGTTTTTATAACCCTTTTGGGTGTTAAGTGGTTTTAGCTTCTTGTTTAAGAATTGAAAATTGGTTGTAGTTTAGGGGATTTAATTGTATGATGAAACAGTGGTAGGAATGATTTTGTGACCAGGAGCAGTAACTTGTGTGGAAGAGGAATAAAAGGCAGCTCAGTGCACTAAGCTCCCGCTATGCACGGGTCCGGGGAAGGGCTGCAACCTTACCTTGCAAAAATGCAAGATGTTGTTTCCGCGGCTTGAACCCGTGCCCTCTTAGTCACAGGGCGACAAGGGTGACAATGTTCACCGTTGCGCCAAGGCTCTGATCTATGAGAGGAATAACTGGAAATTTTTACCTAAAAGCTCAATATGGTTTTGAAGGGATCTTTTCCTTGGTTCTGGGGAGGGGACTCCACCAAGAGGTTCTTCTCATGTAATTTTGCATGCCAGTTCATGTCTGTAGTGGAGGAAATGAGAGTCAAATTCATGATGCCATCTTCTTAACGAACTAATGGCGTTGATGGATATGAGAAGGATGAAGTTAAGCACCCGACCAATACAAGGGGCTTGCTCTAGAAAGCCACTATCACCTTTATTAGTTGCTTGTTTCAGTATTGTGTACTACGAACTAATGGTGCCCACATGCTGTTGAGTTATTCTTTTGAAATGTTGCAAATGGGTGGAAGTTGGAAGTGAATATTTCGTGCTCTTCTTTTGTTTCCCTTTCTTTATGATGTTGAATTAAATGTTGAGACCAAGTCATGGGGCCTTTGATATGAGTTATGACGTATGAGTTGCTAGTTTTGACTTTTTGCAATTTTGTGTAGTTTGAGCAAGATGGCTAATCCAAATAATGTTGAGCTGGAGGCAGCAAAGTTTCTGCATAAGCTTATTCAAGAGTCTAAAGACGAGCCGACAAAATTGGCTACAAAGCTTTATGTGGTGTGTTTACATCTCTTATGTTGTATGCCTTCCAAAATTTGAGTTGTTTACCTGTATTAAGTTTGTACTACTCATGACTTAGATTTTACAACATATGAGATCCAGCGGGAAGGAGAACTCAATGCCCTATCAAGTAATATCAAGGTATAGTGTCTAAACACTATCCATATATTTAGAGCATTATAGAATTTCTTGCATATTGCCTGCTTGTTCCCAACCCCTTTGTCAATTGTCTCTCTGTTCAGTAACGGTTCTTTCTGTCATTGTCTTATTGTACTTTCCACTTACGACGGGACGTATAAATTATCACTGTATAATGATAGTTGCCGATAATATTATGCATTCCTGGCTTAATAAAATGCATCCTAAAGCAGCGATTGGCTGGTTAAAACTAAAGCTACTGAAAAGTGATTGTCATACAGTTCAGAGTTCTCCATACCTATTCTGACTTGCTTGTACGGTTACAGTTCTCTTAACTTTCCTAATTACTCTTTTGTTGATTCAAGGGCCATGGAGACTGTTGTCAAGCAACATGGTCTTGATATTGAGGCTTTAATGTCCTCGCGTCTTCCTATGTCTGCGGGAGTGCAAGTAGGAGAAGCTGCATCATCACAAGTAGCTGGTAAAATGATATTTGTTTCAATTTATGTACTTCACTAATATCTCAATGCAAGTATTTCAAGCTCATGCTTTGCTGGCTGTTCTTTCATATTTTACGAGTCGAGAGTGTTATTGCAGGATCTTCACAGAGGGCCGGGGTCATTAGAGAATCGAAAGCCAATTTGCTGGGAAACGAGATGGTTAAGCCAGATGCATATGTCTCAAACAGTGCAGTAAGTGGTCCAAGCGGCAGTGGACATGGTATATATCTAGCATCTGCACCACACATAAGTGGTAAGAACAAAAGGAATTTGTCTGCTTATTTGCAAGCATGGCAGATCATTCATACTCTCTGGTGTTGGAAATTAATGTTCACCTAACAAAAAAAGAAGATTATAATGTGACAAGATATATGTAGATGGCCAATAGGCCTTTGTTACGTCGCATTTTCTACATTAAATTTATGATGGAGAAGAAACTGAAAAATCAGATAACCATGTCTCATCACCAAATATTTTAGTAGCTTTCTTCGCGGGCAATTTACTGCTTCTTCTGGATGTTTTTGTGGAACCACTTTGATGACTGAGATAAAATCAAGGAGAGTGCTACTTTGAAAGGGTGGTTTGGCGATCGAAGAGTTGAGGTACAACTTCGTGAAACATGGCACAAATCTTAGAAACGCGACACTAGCCGAGTTCTCCCGATATTTCTAAGCCTTGGTGGACAGAGTTACTTTGTGTTTTTGTTGGTGGGAGGTAGCAAGTTAAAGCCTTTGCATTTGTAGATAAATTGAAACTTGAGAGTCAACAGATGGACGCTCAACTCCTTTAGCCTCTTTAAAAGCTAGGTATATTGCCGATTTATTTTGTTGGTCTAGGATGCATCCTGTTAACAATGCTGATCAAATTTTGGAGTTCATTAGCTCTTTAGTTCTGGCTTAGTCAGTTATTATAGAAGCCAGCTAAATTTTTTTGCAAGCTTAAATGCTATATCTTGTACTCACCGCTTCTGCTTGATGCCTTATTGATATCACTTACTTCATCAAAAAAGAGAGTCAACGAATAATTGAATTGTGATTTCCTGTTTTGCATAAGGAGCGAGTGAATGCAAGTTAGCCATTTTCTCGGAGGGTTTGATTGTTTTGATAAGGTAAATAATTGTGTTGATATTAGGAAATGCCAGTATATAAGTAGTATACCATAAAGTAGAGAACCTAGACCAAAATATGATTTTTCACAAAAGTCACCTAATCATGTATCTATTTATAAAATAAAGTTGCCCAATCATCTGTCCAAAAATGAATCTTGTATTGCACCCAAAAAAAAAAAAAAAGCTAGAGACACGATGCTACTTCTCACATATACAAAAACATTCTCAGCCCCTTCAAAAGCTCTCCTATTCCTCTTCCTCCATAATATCCACGTAGGTGCTAGCGGGGCACCATCTCATGCCTTGAGTATTTTCTCCCTTAAAAGTCCGGCTATATGGTTTCTCTTTTACTGTACTTGGCATGACCCACTGTATTGTAAACAGATTCAGAACCTCCCACCATGGGCAGTACCGCACTTGGCAATTTTATATGAGGTGATGCAGAACATCTACACATATGGCAACAACTGATATATGTGATCCTCCTATTCCTTAGGTTTTCGATTATCGTTCTCCTACATGCCAAACACACAAAGAAGCACAGTTTTGTGGTCGCCTTAGGTATCCAAATCGATAGATGCGGGAAATCCTTTCATCCCTCACGGCCTCTCCAATAGTTTCTGGTAGTACGATTTGACTGAGAATTCTCCATTCTCCATGTCTACCATTCCAGTTGTCATGCATTTGCAATGTATTCACGGTGTATGGTAATTCTACTAGGTCTTGGTATTCACCCATCTCCCAGATCTTGTAGGTTCCTTCGGAATTTGAGATAATAATGTAAAAAGAATGCACTCCCCCTCATGTACCCTCTCGAATATGTTGATTGTTAGTTGTTTCCCACTTTGGCTGGAGTGGGTGGGGTGGCTAATGAATGCTTGTTATGCCATTTGTACTGGCCATTCCAAGTGTAGAAGCAATGTTAATATTTTCCTGTTGAGCTGAGTGAAGAACTTTTCCTATCAGGAGAATATATTGAAAATTAGTTCTGGTATCCAGTGCAGTTTAATGTTGCAAAGTGCTGCTCTATTCAGGTACAGGCGCCAAAGTTCCTGTAATGGCGCCTTCTGCGTCTAATTCATCTCAGCCAGTAGAACCAGGAATTTCAAGTCCAGTGCAGTTTGGTGGAAGTCCTTCAATTGATAATCATGGTTATGCAGCAAAATTGCACAAAGATGGAGGCACGGAGCCTTTCTCTGGTTCAACCTCGGTTGATCTTGTTGCCGGCAGAACTGCAGCGGGAAGAGCGCTAGAGCATGAAGGAGGTTCTAGTATGTTGGGAAATGCTAGCAAGATAAGTCAGGTACTTATTTTCCTTCTTTCCGCTGTAGCCATTCAAATTAAGCTATATATTTGATGAGATTTTTTCCTTATAACGAGCTTTTAGTTGTTGGGCAAAGATTTGTAAATGTGTCATCCTGCGACTGCTATTTTTATGATATTCTATGTTGATTTGACATAAACAAGTCAATGTTTATGTTTACAGATTAAAAAAAAATCATGTGTTTAGTTTTGATGTTGGATTCACAATGTTTCAGCATTTGGTTACTATTTAATTGCTGCTATACTTGCAACTTCGACCCGATACATTAGTGACAGGAAACACCTTTGTTTTTGGATAGTTAATGGTAAGGGAGGAAAGTTCTTAGAGATTCCATGCTACACGTGCAGTGTATAGAAGAGAAACTAGCTATTGTAATGCTGGAGCTTTTATTTAATTCGATTCCGACCAGCTGGAAAGGATAATAGGAAAGCCAAGACAGTTCATTTGGGAAGAGACAGATGGTTGGGGAACATACCAAAGCATGAACATCACATTCCTGTGGACTTAGCAGCAACATCAAGATGTAAAATCTTTTTATAGGTGTTTCAAGAGCAGCGATGGAATTATCTCCAAAACCTGGGCTTCATAAATATTGTTAAAATATCTTCTGTGTTTTTTCAAGTCGGGAAGCATTGGCCCTTTCGCCGAGAATGGCTGGAGTTGGATTCTCCAATAAAAAGTGCATCTCCTGTGTGTAGACTTCTGCATAGTTTTTAGGAGCATGATGATTGTCCGGTAGGCTTCATCTGCTCAACTTACTCTTATGCACACAGTCTGTTTCCTGACATCATATTGGAAAATAGTTTGCTGTATTATAGATCCTCAATGAAAAACAACTCTGGTTGTATTTAGTTGGTTTTCTTTTTCAGCAGTATTCGTTGTCTGTGTATGCTTCATCTTTGCCTTAATTTGTTTGTGTCTGCAGGGGGGCATGCCTAACAATGTTCCGGAGAAGAGTATGCTTAGAAGTGAAACTATCAGAGATGCAGGGAAATTACCTGTTGCTGCTCAGGCTCCTGTATCTGCCATGCCTTTCAAAGAACATCATTTGAAACAGCTTAGAGCACAATGTCTTGTGTTTTTGGCTTTTAGGTATGTAGGATGATGCATTTGGTTTTAGCGTTAGTCATTTTGCAAAGAGATTTTCGCTTCCAGCTACGACAGTTTTCAATATCTTTCCCACTTGTAGGAATGGTTTAATGCCTAAGAAGCTTCATCTTGAAATTGCGCTTGGGAACTTCTATCCCAAAGAAGGTATCTACTGATTGATATCTCTCTTTTGTACTAGTCTGATTAAGAAGTCATATAACCTGTCATGTGCTATTATGCTGTGTTCTATAGATGTAAATCACAGAGAATTGGTTGACCATACAGGAAGGGAACAACTGCTTACTGACCAAGGCAGTGCATCTGAAGTCACACGGCCATTAGGAGGAGCTGGCGAAACTGACAGGCTTTCTTCTGGGCCTACGTCCTCTGGAGTTCTTGCTGATACAAATTCGTCAATGGAGGCTGAGAATGCTAACTTGATGGAAGATAAAAGTAGTCAGATCGATCCTTCTGAGCATGCGGACGAAAGGAGGCCTCAAAGAAAGATGAGAATGATTCAGGATGCTGAAGTGCCCATCCAGGATGCTACAGAATCACAGGCATCTGCTCTTAGAGGAGTACCGATTGATTCAAAACCCTTAGCTCCCAATAATCATGAGCATGCTCCCGCAACTACCGAACAACTTGGAATGTTTCCCCAAGCTTCCTCTGTTACGGGCACATGCATGCAAATGAAGCCTGATCTTAGTGGTTGGAGTGGAACTGAGCCGTCAAAGGTATCACCACTTGCCTCTGCCAATACCCATGAATCTGGTCTGCTAATGAAAGATTGTCCTGCTGATAGCAATGCTCAAGGAAATCGACATGCTGATAGTAACTTGCCTAGTTTACCCTTGAGGCAACAGTGGAAATCTGTTCCTGGAGCAATTAATCACAGTCCTGTAACAATGCAAGTGAAGGATTCAAATATAATGCTGAAAAATCTGTCACAAGGTCTGAATAATATTTCTCAATACGAATATCATCTCTTATCAATTTCTTTAAAGATTTACCTTTTTTCCTTTTTATGGATTTGGTTTCGGGGCTTTGGGAATCTAGGTAAGACAAACTTCTTCCGATAACTTATATGCAATATGCAGATTCCTCTTTTCTTTTCTTCCCCTTTTTGCTATTGTGGTGTGATGTCAAACCTCATCGAGGAACTGATTTTTCAGTGCGTGTGACTATATGTTCATACTTATATTTGCATGTATAATTATATGACTAGTTAAGAATAGTCTTTTATCTTTGATCACTTTTTGTGCACTCATATAGCCCCTACTTGTGTAGAAGATTGGGCGTCTTTTGTAGAGAATCATGTTTTGATGTAAATTCTCTACTTTTTGGTATACTTCTTGTATATGGGTGTTTTCTTCTCCCTTTTGATTAATACAATTTACCTTATCAAAAGAAAAAAATATATGACTAGTTAATGTTCTAACATCTGCACATTAAGTCCATTTACAGTGCAAGAAACAGATCAAGAGGATGAAAATATTTCAGCATCCACAGATAGGTTACCATCTCCAAGGCATACAATGATGGAGAAATGGATTTTGGATCGGCAGAAAAGGAAACATCTTAGTGAACAGAAATGGTCGGAGAAACAGCAAAAAACAGAAAAAAGAATTGCTTCTTGTGCAGAGAAGTTGAAGGTTTGCTATTGAAAATCCTTCTTCCCTTATTGGATGCAATGCTCTTATCAGTATTTTGTATAGACTGGATATTTGGTTAGCTTACGCTGATTGGATTGGTAGCTTTCTAAGTCCTTCCGGTGAAACTTGATTCCATATTAGCTACTTCATGTGAGTTCGGTAGATAAGATCTTCTCTACTTTTCCATTCAAAAAGTGGTCTGAACTTCCAGGTGGGAATGAATTTTGTTGGCTTTGTTCCCCATCATGGTCATCACGAGATTTTGTGGTTCCTTGATGTCACGCCCGAACCTGGGCCTGGACGTAACACGGTACCCGGTGCCTGACTACATGCAAGCGAACTTACTGGCTAGCTGAATCAACATGTGATATCATAACATACTGAATGCGGAAGATAAAGAAACACATGCTGATATATTGGAAGTCTGAATGATATAAATCAAAGTTCGAAAACACTAACATAAGCCTGAAACATATTTGTAGCCAATATTGCTTTACATGAAAAGCCTACGACTCTGTTTAACTGTTACTCTAGTCTATGAAGCCTCTAATGAAGTACCGAAAACACTGTATATAGTGAAAGACTGTAAAGTAATGATAATGCCCCGAAAGAACTCGGGCTCACCAAATAGCTGGTACGAGAATCCTAGGCTCTCAATCGACAACATGTAAATCATTGCCGGCATCGTGAGATGCAGGCCCGGGCAAAAGGAACGTTAGTATATTTGAATTGCATTGGTATGTAAAACAATTGAAAGAAAGAACTGTATATACTGAAACTGAACTTATAATTGATAAATGATACATCCTCCGTTTCAAATTAGATGAGATACTTTTCTTTTTAGTGTGTTCCAAAATAAATGACACATTTCTAAATTTGGAAATAATTCAACTTTAAACTCTTCATTTTACCCATTTTACCCTTAATGAAAAGCGTTTATAACCAGTGTTGTGAAAAACGCTCGCTTCATCGCTTAAAGCGCGAAGCGAAGCCGCGGGCACATGGTCGCTTCTGTGTTGTAACAGGTGATATGAAGTGTGCGCTTCTGCTAAAAAAGCAAGAAGCGACAGTAGCGAGCGCTTCACTATATTAAGTGGCTGCCAACGTTATTTGAATAAAAAAACTGTCTTTTTTCAAAACATCATCTAGCATCAGAGAAAAACAGCGACTAGGGTTCCCATTTTCAGCACTTTTCAAGTTCAATTTCATTAAGTTCAAGCCCAGGTATGTGATTTCTTCTTCCTCCTCCTTCTTCTTCTTCATTTTCTTTCATTGTTTCAGCCTCAAAATAGCAGCAAAATGCTGCCATTTTTTTATATTTTTCCTTCAGCTCTTCTTTTCTCATTCTCTTCTTCTTTTTCTTTCACCGTTTCAGTCTTAAATCGCAGCGAAATGTTGCCCAATTTTTTCTTACTTATTGCCTTCTTTTTTGTTTCAGTTCTTCTTAGTTCTTACTGCCTTTCTTTGTTTCAATATTTATTTTAATATTTTTAAAAAAATTCCGCTTCACTTCAAAAAAGTGAGCTCTTCGTTTCTCACTTCACGCTTTAAGCGAAAAGGGGCTTGTCGCTTTTCCTTGCTTCACGCTCTTTGCAACGCTGTTTATAACCACACAAATATCATGCCCCACCCCTTAAGCTTTTAAGACCACAAGTTTCAAAAGTATTTTTGTCCTTCTTAAACTTCTTGCCGAGTCAAACTACCTCATCTTAATTGAAACGGAGGGAGTATCTTTTAACTGAAATGATGATTGAAATGATAATGATGACTGAATTGAACTAAGGAAGTAAGGATATGAATCCTCCCTCTTCTGAATGATGAACCACTTGTTTATCTGAATAAACTACGGCCTCGGGCCCAATATATATGTGCACAAGCTACGACCTCGGGCCCAAGTATACATATACATAACTACGGCCTCAGGCCCAAAATGCATAAATAAACTACGGCCTCGGGCCCAAACATGCATAAAGCATAAACAACGGCCTCAGGACCAAATATGCATAAAGCATAAACTACCGCCTCAGGCCCAAATACATGTGTTCAACATTCATGGATTTAAAATCAGGAACTGAGAATCATACTGCAATATGTGATGCTGAAATACTGAATCATACTGAGTTACATAATACTGGAATACTAAATAGGACTAGTCTGAGACATGTGTTCATGAACTGATTATGAAAACTGAAATTTCAATTATTTATGACGTGTTGAGTAATCTAGACCGAGACTCATGGGCATCAAACCCAAGTCTATATTGATTACGCACTGTGCTCACAACATTCAGAATAAAAGTCATGAACGAGTTAAAGAAGCTAGAGAATAGAAGTTCTGCAACTATTCAATGAACTAGGCTTAACTATATTTCTTAGGCAATTAGCAACGTCGCAAAAGAAACGTAGTGCAGGGAGAAATATTAGCACTAACGATCATGCCTTAGTCACTTAGGCATTTTATCAAACACCTTATGGGCATAAAGCTTCATAGCCCTTATTAATGGTGTTTCTACACCCAACAACCCATTTTCCTGCCCCTAGATAATTCTAAAATCTCAAATTGCTATAATCAGTATCATTCTTCGTCACCCATAAAGTAAAAAACACCCTTAATCAATAATCAACAATCAACGACCGAAACCTATAATCGTTCATGCTTTTCTATCAAACCGATCAACTCATATCTCATGAACTTAGAGGATATAATCATTAATCCAATACTATAATCGATTAGAGGGTGGGGATATTACCTTTTTTGAAGTTCACTCCTCTTGAATTCGAGTTCTAGGGTTTCTTTTCTCAACAATGATGTCTCGATCGAATATCTAATGGTTTGAAGGGTACCAATAAGATGTTGGAGAATTGAAATTAACTTAGAATCACCATTAGAACTTATCTTGGATAAGGAGGGACCTTAGAGAAAGTTAGGTTCTTTTTTTTGATAAGGTAAATTGTATTAATCAAAAGGGAGAGAACTCCCGTATACAAGAAGTATACCAAAAAGTAGAGAATTTACATCAGAACATGATTCTCTACAAAAGACGCCCAATCTTCTATACAAATGGGGCTACATGAGTGCACCAAAAAGCGATCAAAGATAAAAGACTATTCTTAAGATGTGAAAAAGTAGACTCAATCCCCTCAAATGCTCTCCTATTTCTCTCTCCCCAAACTATCCACATGAGAGCTAACGGGGCGTACTTCCACGCCTTTTGCTTTCTTCTATGGAAACCGGCCCAACTATATAACATTTTCTTTACAGTGCTTGGCATCACCCATTGAGCACCGAAAAGGTTCAGAATTGCCCTCCACAAAACCGAGGACACATGGCAATGCAACAAAAGATGATCAACTTCTTCTCCTGAGCTTTTACACATGTAGCACCAACTAACAAGTGTAATTCCTCTCTTTCGCAGATTCTCAGCAGTCAAAATCACCCCCTCGCCGCTAGCCATGCAAGAAAGCACACCTTCGTAGGTGCCTTAGGAATCCAGATCGAGGAGTATGGAAAAGAGGCCTCCTCTCTCACCAACATACTCTGGTAAAAGGACTTTACGGTGAACAAACCGTCGCCACGCAAACCCCATCTCCAAGAATCACGGGATGGCTGGGGCCTGTCTTACCCATATAGCAGTGTCAATAAATCTTGAAGCTCCGCAATCTCCCAATCTTGCATGTTCCTTCTAAATGAGAGGTCCCATACTACCCCCCTTCATGCTCCTTACGAATCTGTTGGACCATCAATTCCTTCTGATTTGAAATTCTGAAAACGTGAGTGAAGGAGACCCTCGGAGGATCCTTTCCACACCACTTATGATTCCAAAAGTTGATTTTCCTTCCATCTCTCCTCCACATGCCACACCCGAAAGGTGTTGTGATTGCCTTGGTCCTCCAACCCCCTCCCGTGGAATCGTACTTTTCTACTATGACCTCCCTCCATAGAGCATGCTCTTCAACCCCGAATCTCCACAACCACTTCCCCAACAAAGCTCTGTTGAATACTCTAACATCTTTTACTCCAAGTTCACCCCACTTCTTTGGGGAAATGAATGTCTGCCAATTCACTAGATGAAACTTTCTAGTTCCATCCGCCGCATCCCAAAGAAAATTCCTTTGAAGCCGCTCCGGTTTTTCTGTGATGCTTACAGGAGCTTGCAACAGGGACAAGTAATAGGTGGGCATACTCGATAAAGTGCTTTTAATGAGCACTTCCTTGCCGCCTTTTGACAAGTACCGTTTCTGCCAGCCTGCTAATCTTTTTTCAACCCTTTCGATCACTGGATTCCAAACCGTAGTATCCTTATGCGAAGCGCCCAATGGGAGACCCAGGTAAGTAGTGGGAAGGGAGCCCACCTTACATCCGAAAACATGAGGCAAAGCATCAATGTTAGCAACCTCACCCACCGGGAAAATCTCACACTTGCCGAGGTTGATTTTGAGCCCTGATACTATCTGAAACCACTGCAGGACCTGCTTCAGGCGAGTCAGCTGATCCATATCGGCATCACAGAAAACCAGGGTGTCATCCGCAAAAAGCAAATGAGAGACTCTTCGGGCACTTGGCACCTCGATCTGAGCTGAGAATCCTCTCAAGAAGCCTCCTCCCGACGCACGATCCATCATTTTACTCAGAGCATCCATCACTAAGATGAATAGCATGGGGGATAGGGGGTCACCTTGCCTGAGACCCCTGGAGCTGCCAAAGAAACCACACGGGCTACCATTAACCAGGACAGAGAATCTGACTGAGGAAATGCAGAACTTGATCCATCCCCTCCATCTTGCCCCAAATCCCATCCGCATCATAATAAAATCCAGAAATTCCCAATTGACATGGTCGTAAGCCTTCTCAAGGTCCAACTTGCATAGTAAGCCGAGTTCTCTATTTTTCCTTCTGGAGTCTACAAGTTCATTTGCCACCAAAGCAGCATCCAAGATCTGCCTACCTTCCATTAAACGCATTCTGGGAGGACGAAACAGACACGTCAAGGACCTTTTTGAGTCTGTTGGAGAGCACTTTAGAAATAATCTTGTAAATGTTCCCCACAAGACTAATAGGCCTGTAGTCTCTGATACAAGATGCACCTTCTTTCTTAGGCACAATAGTAATAAAAGAAGCATTGATACTTCTCTCGAAAACACCATTCACATGGAAGTATTCAATGGCTTCCATCAACTCCCCCTTGATGGTATCCCAACAGTGCTGGAAGAAGGCCTATGAGAAACCATCAGGCCAGGGGCCTTATCACCAACGCAACTCGACACAGCCTCCTCCACCTCAAAAGCCCTTTCTAGCCACTCACAGTCTCCCTCCCCTATGTGGTTGAACTCTATTCCCCCCCCCCCCCCCCCCCCNCCCACAAGACTAATAGGCATGTAGTCTCTGATACAAGATGCACCTTCTTTCTTAGGCACAATAGTAATAAAAGAAGCATTGATACTTCTCTCGAAAACACCATCCCAACAGAGCTAGAAGAAGGCCAAGGAAAAACCATCAGGCCCGGGGGCCTTATCACCAGCGCAACTCGACACAGCCTCGTGCACCTCCTCCACCTCAAAAGCCCTTTCTAGCCACTCACTGTCTCCCTCCCCTATGTGGTTGAACTCTATTCCCCCAAAGTCGGCCTCCAGCTAACTTCCTCTTTGTATAAGTTCTCATAAAACCCCACGATCGCCCCTTTTACCTCCTCCTCTCCCTCAATCCTCACCCCATCCACATCTAAGGACTCTATGAAGTTCCTCCTTCGATTTGCAACCGCAACCCTATGGAAAAACTTGGTGTTCGAATCCCCCTCCTTCAACCATAGCGCCCTCGATTTTTTCCGCCAACTAATCTCCTGAGCTATTGCTAACTCGACTATTTCCCTCTTAACCTTTCCCAATCTCGCTTTCTCAGCTTCATCTAACTCCCTGGCCCCTTCCCCTCTCTCTAGTTCCCCCAATTCATGCATAAGCTCCCTCATTTTAACGTCTACCCTCCCAAAAACCTCTTTATTCCACCTGATAATATCTCCCTTGAGCAATTGAAGTTTCTTCGAAAGACGAAATGAAGGTGTCCTTGATACCCTGTAGCTTGTCCACCATTCCAAAGCTTCCCTTTCTAGAGCAAGTTTTTGTGTTTTGGGGTGTGGAAACGAAGTATGGCTTTTAAAACGACCCCTTGGGTGCGCTCCCACACAGCTGAAGGCCCAAACGCGCAGCTGAACACGCAGCAAGGGCAGTAGTACTACCAGATGCGCGCCCAGTTGAACGCACATAACTTTTTGCACAGAGATCCGTTTGGGTTCAATAATATATCATTGGAAAGGTATTTCAAAGGGCTACAACTTTAGTGTTTTAAGTTTTCTCAAATTCCAACAGATTTTCACGAAATCAGGCTGGAAGACAGACATTTCATAACTTAGTCGATTTATCGAATCTTATGCACCTCATTCTCCGTCTTGATTCCAAAATAACTATTTCCACCCATACTCATCCCGATAGGACTTCATATGTCTAAAATATTCACATTAATACTCATTTAACACACCCACACCTAGTCTGAATTTACGGAGTGTTGCACTTGAAACGGAAAATCTCTCTTTCTTCTGTTCTCTGTTCACTTTTTTTTTCTTTCCTGATTTTGATTTGTTTTATTCTTTCATGGGTTGGTGCATCAGATTGGGGGGTGGGTCGGTTTGCAGTAATTGGATGTACTGTTTGCTCAATGGCTATGTCAGGTTTTCTTCTTTGGCTTGACAGAGCTTTCATTCACCTAAAACGACCTACATGTGTAAGCAGTGCATCCACCCTTTTTTGGGGGTTGGGGGTCTTACCTTGTCAATGGAACTTGTTACTTAGCTGGTGCCTTTTGTGAGTAAAGCAATGTAACTTTCTGAATATTCTTGTGTTATGCCCTTTGCTCAAGAGTTCTAGTTGCTAATACTTTTAAAATTTGGGTGAATTGCATACTTTGCTTTCAAGTTGATTGGTCTTTTACGCATATGTTCCCCAAAGAAAGAGAAATAAGTTGGAGGTGTGTAGACAAGCACATATAGGGACATGGTCAGGATTTACCTATGAGATCTTTTCAAAACAAAAAAAGATCATATTGCCCACTTTAAGTACAAGAATGGTGTAGATAGTGAATACACATCAGATGTAAGCTCCATGTAGTACAATAATATGCTTTCTGGCTTCATTCTAATCATTTGGATGTCATCATGCTTCTTTTATCACGCTGCATAGACAGACTGTGTTTGAAGAGAAAGAGCCACAAGCGTTTCCCTCTAAAAGGAAGTAGTTTTCAAGTGCCAAATTGCTCAAAACTAGACCTATTCTTCCTTAGAACAGCAGATATTCTCTCAATCGTTAAATCTCGCGTTTCCTTTCAGTTGTCGAGCTACACTTCTGGGGACCTAAAACAGAAAAAACTGTGCACTTTCAGAATCAAAGTTGTCTATCTCCTTCTGTTATTCCATGGTTCTCAATAACCAAAGCAACTACCCACCATTTAGTCTGTGTAGATGAAAAAAAACTGTATGGTTGGTTATTCTTCTACCTTAGCTGCAAAATGGTAAATTAATCTGCTTGTTGAGTGCACAATGATGTCATTGATGCCGAGATAAATAAGCAAATTGAAGCTGGCATTATGATTTTCCTGTTGCATTGGTTTTTGTTTTTATGGATCTTGAGTGTGTATGGAATTTCTTTATCCAAAAAAAAAGAAAAGGGTGGAAGAAAGGTAACCACTGCACCTTGCATCAGCTGTTTTTGATCTGTCAGAACCATTTGATGATCTGCTCTTCCAGCGTCTGATACACGTGCTTGTGACAATCATAAGCATCTTTAATGTCCATAGATTGCTATAACCTTATTTATGTACAATGGCTCTTACATCCCGGTTAAGTTTCGTTGCTCTCATGTGATAAATACTCTTCTTCATTTATGTGGCAGGAATCGGTGAGCTCCTCTGAGGATATCTCTGCAAAAACAAAAAGTGTCATTGAGCTGAAAAAGCTTCAATTGC
Organism: Nicotiana undulata; assembly: GCA_005239495.1. Classification (NCBI taxonomy): domain Eukaryota; kingdom Viridiplantae; phylum Streptophyta; class Magnoliopsida; order Solanales; family Solanaceae; genus Nicotiana; species Nicotiana undulata. The sequence goes on from ML286541.1 coordinate 29,861, forward strand.
TGGAGCTGCAGCGACGTCTGCGGAGGTGATTGATCTAGTTCAACTTACTTTTTTAGTACATATCTAGATGTATTCCACATTGTTCCTACTCCCTTATTTTCTAACTTTGCCTCCCATTAGTGGCTATCTTATTTTCTAGGAAGGGTGTCACATAGTCTACAAATTTGATATTTCTACGATTGCAAGTATAATATGTATGTATTAATATACCACATTGTTACTACTGCCTTGCTTTCTAATTTTTTGCCTCTCCTAATAGATTCCTACATTTCAAGGAAGTATGTCAAGCTTCAATGCATGTGTGTATGGATACTCACAGTATATGAACATGTTCTTGTATTATACATAGTCTCTAGTGTACGTGGTGGTTCTCTAGAGGGTTGGTATTTCTTCTTAAGCTGGTGTCTAAAATGCTTATGTGGTTACAAATTTGCAGTCTGTGAACATTTTCTTGTGTGTATACTAGACTCTGGTGGTTCTCCAGAGAGCTTGTATTTCATCTTAGAACTGGTGGTCTCATGCTCCTCCTCTCCCTTGTGGTACCCAAGCTTATTTATATCGCTTAGAACTGTTTAGGCTTTTATTATTTCACCCTTCATTGTTTCACATTATCTCTTCAGTTCTTGTGACCTTGAGACAATTTTTTGGCAGTGAAATTCTCAACGATTTTTTCAAACCAATAGCAGCTGATATGGAACGCTTAAAATCAATCAAGAAACACAGAATTGGGAGGAAATCAAAGCAACTTGATAGATATGAACAAAAAATGAAGGAAGAGCGTCAAAAGAGAATTCGTGAGAGACAGAAGGAGTTCTTCAGCGAGATTGAAGTTCATAGGTATGCAATTACTGTCCTCCTTGGGGTTAATTGTGTGACTTTTTTCCTGGCCAAATTAATAGTGTGACTTTGTTACTTTAACAGTAAATGATTAGTGATTTCTTTTCTGATTTTCTTATTTTTTGTTTTCTTGGAATTAACCTGAACTCCAGGGAAAGATTGGAAGATGTATTCAAAATGAAGAGAGAACGTTGGAAAGGTTTCAATAAGTATGTGAAAGAGTTCCATAAAAAGAAGGAACGGATACATCGTGAGAAGATTGACAGAATCCAACGTGAGAAAATTAATTTACTGAAGATCAATGATGTTGAGGGATACCTTAGAATGGTTCAGGTATGGTATGACTAAATTTCTCTCTCACTGTCCTCTGTTCCACTTATCCTGATAAATACTTTCACATTGCTTGTAGGACGCAAAATCAGATCGTGTTAAACAACTACTAAAGGAGACGGAAAAGTACCTCCAACAGCTTGGATCCAAATTAAAGGACGCTAAGTCAATAGCAAGAAAATTTGATACCGACGTGGGTGACAATAGAAACAGTGGTGTGGTTGAGGAGGATGAAATTGACTTTGGTGATGAGGATGAAACAGATCAGGCTAAGGTTCTTTCAGATATTGTCCTATATGGTTAAATGCACATATTGCTAGCTGGCATGCTGATTGTTATATGCTTGTTTGTGTCATTTCCTTATTTTTTATACGTTTAATTTTTTTTTTCCAGCATTACTTGGAAAGCAATGAAAAATACTATATGATGGCACATAGGTAATTTCTGCTTATATGAACTCTTACATGGTCTTGAAGGACTTAACGCCATAGATTCTTCAGTTTATTTGAATCTTCATTCTTTTGGCTTCCCATTTTTCATGTTATCTGTTCAATGTCAGTGTTCAATTTCTCTGGTTGAGATGCTAAATAAGTCAATGCATCTTCTGCAGTGTAAAGGAGACCATTGCAGAGCAGCCTATTTCTCTCAAAGGTGGAAAATTAAGGGAGTAAGTTTTTTCATGTCAGAATTAGTTGTTATTGCGCATCTATGTTTGTTAGTGCATTTCTTTTAATTTTTTGATTTCCACTCGGAGATATTTCCTATTTCCTTCATCTAGAGTATGTTTAATCTCGATTTTTCTTCAGGTACCAAATGAATGGGCTGAGATGGTTGGTTTCGCTCTACAATAACCATTTGAATGGAATTTTAGCTGATGAAATGGGACTCGGTAAAACTGTTCAGGTACATTAATATGTAATTACTTTAGTGGTTACTCTTACTTGATTGCTAGTTTGTTACACTTCTCTAGTTCTCCTTCCGAAGTTACACTTTAATTCCATAGTTATTTTCTCATGAATTTTGGAGTATCTTATGGAGACAATTTCGTAGGTTATATCCCTAATGTGTTACCTGATGGAAGCCAAAAATGACAGAGGACCTTTTCTGGTGGTAGTGCCATCCTCTGTCCTGCCTGGATGGGAGACAGAGATAAACTTTTGGGCACCAGATATGCTCAAAATAGTTTATTCTGGACCACCAGAAGAGCGGAGGAAGCTTTTCAAGTACGTCATATCATTTATGTCATATTGCTGTCTAGCAATTCTACTATTATTTTGTTACTTCCAGTGTATTCATGCTGTAAATATTGGGGAACTTGTCATTGCAGGGAAAGAATAGTTCATCAAAAGTTCAATGTTCTTTTGACAACATACGAGTATTTGATGAACAAACATGATCGGCCAAAACTAAGTAAAATACATTGGCACTATATCATAATTGATGAAGGCCATCGCATAAAAAATGCTTCTTGCAAGTTGAATGCTGATCTCAAGCACTATCGCAGTAATCATAGGTTGCTGTTGACGGGAACTCCTCTTCAGGTTTATATTGTCTGTGGGACTTTTATTTCTTACATCCTGTGGGTTGAGAAGACAAATGCTCTTCTGGCTTATAAGCATGATATACTACTTATTGTTTTTTTTTGTGTGCTGTTGTGATCTAAAAGTATTTATTATTCCGTCCATGTAGAACAATCTTGAGGAGCTCTGGGCACTGCTTAACTTCCTTTTGCCAAATATCTTCAACTCATCTGAAGACTTCTCACAATGGTTTAACAAACCATTTGAGAGTAATGGTGACAACTCTGCTGAAGAGGTGTGTTTCTTAAAGTTTCCACTCGGAAGTACGATTTCCTTGTTGCTTAAGTTATTCTTTATATTTTGTTGATCCAATTACTTTGCTTTCTTCTGCTGCTAGGCTTTGCTCTCCGAGGAAGAAAATCTTTTGATCATAAATCGTCTGCACCAAGTTCTGCGTCCGTTTGTACTTAGGAGATTGAAACACAAGGTATATCTCTTCATCCGTACTGTGCACTTGCCCTACTCGACTGGTTGTCCAATCTCAAGCTATGTGTATCAAACATCTTTGGAGGATCCGTATCATGCTTTTGTTTTTTTCTTAAAAATCAAATGCTTACATTGATGCCACACCTATGTGGTATTATATTTATGAAAGGTATTGTAGCATGTACATCATTCCTCCCAAAAATCTAACCAACTATATAAAAGTGGAATCCAACTGTGCACTAGAAATTTAGAAGAAACAAAAGAGAATTTTTGACCCTTGATAATTCCCTTAAACGTTTTTCCGTATCTCTCTTCATAATACCCAAAAATGACGCAAAAATCGCATGTTTTCCAAAATTACCCACTTCCAGCTTGCTCTAACTCCAACTCTTCAGCATGCCCATGACTATGTTAGGTAACACCCATTGGATTTTAAATTGCAAACATCAATGACGATAGCTGCCTGGCAAAATCACAATGTTTCAGTGGATGATTCTCATCCTCCCCATGCTTACACCACCAACAATAATAAATCTTCTTCTTAACAATAGTTTTTCTCTTATTAATTTTTTGATGTACCATCAAGTTATACTTATTGCCCCTCTCCGTGACCAAGAAAAAGGAGGAAACGGAAAGAGGGATCTAAATGGTGTTGCTTTAATTAGATAGAGATAACAACCCATTTCCTCCACTATTGTGGACACTTAACACTCCCCGCACGCCCAAGACGGGACATCCAGAGCTTGGACAACATAAAACAGGGTCCATCCTTGGAATAAACAATATGAATGGGTATGGCTATAATACAAAGAGAAGAAATGGACCTTGGGCCTAACTCAAGCCAACGCTAGCTCGTGAGATGGGAGTGTTTCTTTTTGTTTTTGTATATCTCCCTATCTATGTAACACCAAACACCATCTTAGTGCTTAGTTTTATTTTAATCAAAATGAAATAAAAAATAGCTCATGAGATGAGATGTCCAAGACCATATAAGGAGACAACATCCCATTTCGTCAACCAATGTGGGTCACCTAACACTGGCTATCATGAGTATTGCTACACCTGAATCTCAAACAAATTGGAGTCGTCTATGCGAATGTTTATATCGATATTGGTGTATCTGGCCTTGTTTATCCATTACATGATAATTTAAGGACTTCTCTAAATTTGGACAGAGACTTTTTGAATCAGACTTATCCCTACATTGTACATCCATCTTGTAGATACTTTGGGTGGTAGATGCCCGATATCCTCCCATTTTAACATTTTTGGTCTTAAAATTGTTTTATAGAATAAATGTTATTGTAGACCAAGCCACTTTGTTTTTTTTAAGTGAGACCTGGCCGACTTAGGTGATGCTACACGATTGAGGCTTTATTCTCCTATGGGGAACAACGGATCCTGCATATCAGAAGAGTGCAATCTCATATCCTGTTGCCTTGTGGAGCAGAGTCTCTGTCATTACTTCTTGTGATTGACCTTGAGAGATACATTCCAAATTTATGGTTTTTTTATAAGGAAACAAAGAAATTTATTATCTTTATCGAAAAGATAAGAGTAATGTTTTATGGAACATGCTTTTTAGTTTTGTTGGTATCTTCTTATTGCATAGCACTCTGTAGCACTCCTCGGTTTCACATTTTATATTGTTATTTTGATGTGTTACATCATCGATCATAGCATTCTCTTGGTAATACCACAGCTAGATACTTGCATCTAAAAAAAAAATCCAGTCCAGTCTTACTTGAACTCTATTTTTCTTGTAACGACTAAACTTTTTCTTGAAAAGTAAGGTAGTGTTTATATGTAAACAAGCACAAAGGACGTGCTGTAACAGCTGAACAGTATTTACAGAAGCAAAAAACAGCAAAAACTTTTGCCCCTTCTTATGACGGCTAAACTTGTAGTGCATATATCCTGTTATCTAAAATATTTACCCTTCACAATTTTTTCCATAGCTCAAGCTTTTGTTAGGCTCCCTCACTAATTTCATCCATTAACACGTTTCATCTCCAAATAACATGCTCCTTTTAACCTCATTTTGTATACTACTAGTTAACTCATCCATTAGATCATAACTAGGTGAAAAAAGTGCAGGCTCAGGGCATATCCTTTGTGAACCCACGGTCATTTGGAACCCCGTATCTCCTTCCACTATTTTCACGCTTGTGATGACTTCTTATCCATCCTTTATCACTCTTTTATTTTATATATGAATCCTTTTCTTCTTTAAAACCAAAATTGGGAGGGTCTCTAATATGACTGGGAACAAGTCTTATTGCACACTTGATGAAACTTGGATATTTGGCATAGTGTTGTTCCCTAGTTGCTAAGAGAAACGTAGAGTCTGCTGTTTTAATCATTCTTTCAGGTTCTTGATAGTGCAAGAAAACAAACAATTATCTCGTACTATATATGCTGCCATATTGCTAGCAAATCTGTCTTAAGTGACCAAAAACCCCTTCCTAAGACTCTTCTGGCATTCAAGTTTTAACAGTGTTGAGAGCTTATGCCTCTGTCTTTTCAAATGCTTGTCTTAGGTTGAGAATGAATTACCTGAAAAGATTGAAAGGCTTGTTAGATGTGAAGCTTCTTCATATCAGAAGCTTTTGATGAAGCGAGTGGAAGAAAACCTTGGTGCATTCGGAACTTCAAAGGTTTGGCCTCTCTTCTGTTATTTGAGTTCAATGATTCATGCTCAACAATATTGTTTAATTCTTTGTTGAGATAAATTAAGCATAACTAAGATCTATTGCAGCTCATAGACTTTATGCATATAAGTAGAAATCGTGCTTGTATATGTTCATGTCAGTGTCCAAAAGGATTCGTACCATTTACTCGGTAGGCGTAAGGTCCCCAGACCCCTCTTGTGGGATTTCACTGGGTTTGTTGCAAGTTTCCTTGGCTATATGAGGTTGAACATCTGCTTGTAGTTCTACGGTTAGAAATGAACATATGTGCTTACTCAGAAGTCATTGGTGCATATTTTAAACAAATTCTTTTGATGTATCAAAATAAGAAAAGAAAAAGAAAATATGCTTATTCAGGTATTATGTTCTTACCTTTGACCACATTCTTCCCTTTTTAGGCTCGCTCAGTTCACAATTCTGTTATGGAGCTACGCAACATTTGCAATCATCCATATCTTAGCCAGCTTCACGTGGAGGAGGTATGACTCTCCCTCTTCTATTAGTATCTTTATGATCTTGAAATTGATGTGAAGCGCAGGTATAACTGGAAAATTTCATGCATGTGTTTCTGCTACTGCTTTTGATTCGAAAACATATATTTTGAGCTCGTTTTTTATCTTCAGAAGTTGCTGAAAGGGGGGAAGTTGTCCCTTTTGGTTATCTGATCATTTTGTTTTATATGTCAGGTTCACGATTTTATTCCTAAGCATTATCTGCCGAACATTGTGAGGATTTGTGGGAAGCTTGAGATGTTGGACAGACTACTGCCTAAACTTAAGGCAACAGATCATCGGGTACAAAATTGCGTTTCTGCCTTACAAATTTGTTTTCTGAAGAAATCTTAATCTCTAGATCATTCTTTGAGGTTGTGCATATTCTTGCGCTTTTAGGCCTTCTTTACATCTGGTAATGTCTGGCCTTATAATGTCTTCTTTCTCCTTGTTCTTTAGCTGCTGACACTGTTTTTGCCATTTATAACGTATTTACCTGGGGTCCTTGACTTCAATTGTCAATTGAAAGGATTCTGATGCTTGCCATTGTGTTAATCACAATTTCTTCGAAGGATGAGGCTGCAAGGGTTAAGGAAATGAAATTTATTCCTCTTTCAACTTGTTCATTTTGGTCATTTTGCAGGTCTTGCTTTTCTCAACAATGACCAGGCTGCTTGATGTAATGGAGGATTATCTCTGCTGGAAGGAATATAAGTACCTTCGCTTGGATGGACATACGTCTGGGGGCGATAGGGGTGCCCTTATTGATGGATTTAATCAGCCAAATTCTCCTTTCTTTATATTTCTGTTGAGGTAATTGGCTAACTTAGAATGCCTTAGATTCAAAGTTTCGTTGAGTTTAAAGCATGTTCTAGTCATTCATTTTGTCCTTACCATGATCACTGGTCTGAAGTTTTGCAAAATTGAAAATTCGCCGAAAACTTAATTTTAGTTTTCTGTGGGTCTTGATACTGAAGAAAACAAAAACTTTATTAACTACCAAAAGTAGATTAATAAAATGCACTTCACTTCCACGGACAACGTTCCAAACTGGACCATTGTATGTACTAGTTATTGGAGTATGGTTTAACTTGTTTCTAGGAAAAAATCTTGTAGGTTGTTTGTAGGACTTGTTTTGATGTTCCTTCTAGGTATCTTGTTTTTTTCTGCATTCGTTATTCAAGCAAGCATTTTCTCTTAGACTAATCTATTCTGAAATGGTGCCAGTATTCGTGCTGGGGGAGTTGGAGTGAATCTTCAAGCTGCTGATACAGTGATAATTTTTGACACGGATTGGAATCCTCAGGCAAAACTCAAACTTACTCTTTTGAAGGTCTTTTATATTTTGATTCTGTGGCTTTTGCTTACTGCTCTCCTGGTTTGCTGCTTTCAGGTTGATCTCCAAGCACAGGCAAGGGCTCATAGGATAGGCCAAAAGAAGGATGTTCTTGTTCTTCGATTAGAAACGGTAAATGCTTTCTGACTTCTGTCAGATTGTCTATTCATGCAGTTGCAGATTCTTTTATAAAATGGCTATTGAAACTCTTTTGTTAAGATTGTCGTCTGCTGTTTTGTGGATCACATCGGTCATTCTGATTTATTTACTCTGGTTAGCATTGTTAGTACACAATTTCTTGATGTTTCTTTTGTTCAGTATACCATCATTTCTGGATACTAGCACCATTCATGCCCCATGTAATCTTCGTTCTCCAGTTTAGTGGCCGAACTGTGCTTCCTTTTTGTGAAGTGGGATAAGACTTTGTTCTAGGACATGTATGGAAACTGGATATGATTTTAATGAAGTGTCTTTTATCTTTTATTCCTTGCATGTTTGTTAGATTTGGCCAGTTCTTCTTTTAGTGGCCGTTCATCCGTTATTGTACTATAATTCACCCTGTGTCTGCTTTCTTTCATTTCTTCTCTGGGTTCACTGGTTGAGAGGCAACAGTCTTTTTAGCAATGCAGAGAACTCGGTCTTGGCTTTTAAAACTTCAAATGTGAAGCTTGAGAAGCTTTGCCAGCATTTTGAATAAATGTTTGCCGCGGG